>JANTNT010045443.1:0-12346 GCA_024752375.1 Entacmaea quadricolor | reverse complement strand
ATCTGTAAATGGTAAGAAAATTTCCGTCGGTTTATTCCATCCGGAATTTCAGGACAACCTCTGAAGTTTACCCACAAATTCCAAATGGAATTTTCGGAAAGTTTGAAAACCGTTTGCATCCTAACCAGAATTTCCGGATTTTCAGGGTAAATGGTAAACACCCGTAGTTTTTGCAAATAGGTCAAAGTTTTTGCTTACTCTCTTTCTACCCTTTGCAATGAAGATAAAAAATTTAAATGTGGTCTTTATTGTTTCTAAAATCTTTTGTTTTTTTGTATCTCTTTAGAGTATTTCTAAGTTAACCATGGACAACTATATGCATTATAAAAAGCAGCAAGAATAGCAACAGGAGGAGTTATTGCCAATTTACACAAAATCTCCAGGTGCTTTAGATTAGTTGGCTGGCCCAAACATTGTAAGAATTGTGCAATGGCATACCCATACTTTGTCCCTGACCGCCTTGTTGTCAACCCTCCTCCTTACCACGTAGAGCGTGGTCTTGTAAAACACTTGATTATGAGAGGTGAAGAATTCCAATCATTTTCCTACCAGCCCATTCAAGACAACTTATTACTCCAATACATGAGACAGGTTACAGATAGCCTTGTCATTGATAAGGTTATGGTTGTCTGTTTTCGACCGTGTGCAAATGGCGACAGTGGTTACATATCAGAAGTGCTTAACCGTGGCGTTAGTCTGGATGGGAGTACCTACCGCTTCCTTGGTCAGTCCAAGTACCGTTTACGAGGAAAGACTTGCTATCTTGTTAGCGACTCAGATCTTACTATCTATGACTGTTTAGCCCGTTTTATTGACTTCGCTCGAATCAAAGGTGTCTCCAAGCGAGCTGAATGTATTGGGTTGCTTCTTACTGGGTTTAAACAAACACTGTCACTAAGAGAGAACGAGTATGTAGTGAGTAAAGATGTACAGAGGAGCAAGTATAACTTTACACGTGGATGTGGCTACATGTCTCATTTATTTGCTGCAGAAATCCAGGTGATCGAAGGTTTTCACGTTCCTCCTTGCGTTGTTTTGGCTTTGTTCCAAGGATTTTACGGCGTTCTTGTGATTCGTACAGATTTAAATGCTGCGAAAGTAGAATTCAGAGAATCTATGAAAAAGTTTAATGTTGCAGACGAGACACTTCGACATAACTTGGATACCTTTGTAGTGTTAGACTATTCAAGGCCTTACAGAATTGGTTACCTTAACTTACAGAGTGTGATGCTATTGGCTGATCTAGGTGTGTCACATGACTACCTCAAACAGCTGCAAGATGATTACTACCTTATGTTGAGTAATCTCTGTGCAAATAGATCAAGGGCGGCATATTTTCTCCAGACAACTGGCAGGATAGACCTATTGCGCGATCTGCAAGTATTGGGTCTTCAAGGAATACAAAGTTATTTGGAAAAACTGAGACAAACTGAAATACAAAACATGAAGCACTGTGATCAAGTCGAAGGTGGTAGAAATCTCCCTAACTCTCACCACGGCGTGAAAACCCGGCTGCGGGTATTTGTACCAAAATCCCGTGTGGTATACGGTGTGTCTGATCCATACGAGAAACTGAAATACGGTGAATGTTATTTTAACCCGACAATGTCTGAGGAAGAAAGACTGGAGTTAGCGGCTGTAGATAAAGTGATCGTGATTCGTTATCCCTGTTATTTCCCGGGTGATGTACGTGTTCTCCGTGTGCAAAGAAAACAACCAGAGTACAGCCACCTCACCGACTGTATTGTCTTCCCAGTTAAGGGGCCTCGTCCCCATGCTTTGGAATGTGGTGGGGGATGTCTAGGAGGGGATAAGTTTTTCGTCACGTGGGATACCAATCTTGTTCCTCGTTGGAATGTGTCCCCGTACGATTATGGCCCTAAGACGTTGGAGCAAGTAGGAAATCGCCTTTCGAGAAGTAGTCGAAGATCTTTGTCGCAATTCAGTGTCCGTGTTAGGCAGCGTGCGCAAAACTTTCTTCCATCATTATTTGGTGATCCTGATAGCTACGAGAAGAGACTTAAGGTCAAAGTCCTTCAAGAGCTAGCACAACATTTTGCAGATTCAAATTCAGATCTAGTTTGTAAACTGGACGCCATTTTCATGAAATATGCTTCCACATTTGGTCCGTCTAGCAAAGAGTGTCAACAACTCCATAAGTCTCTAACAACTGCATTAGCAGGAATTACAAATAAAGAAGAGTTACAAAAGACTTTAGAAAAGTACGAAAATGAATTCAATAATCCAAACACCAGATCGCCTTCAAGAATGTCTTTACATAGTCTTGGTATTCGCATGGGATTTACTAAACCTGATTTCAAGGCTGGTGATGATGTGTGGGAAGTGATGGAGAGACGAGCACGGGAATTTCTTGATCAGACAGCTAAAGCAGTACAAACACCAACACAAGTGCAACTCACAACACTCGAAGATTAACACTTGGACAATGGAAAAAAAATAACGTAGACTTAAAGTATCTTTTCTTCGTAAAACTATTATACAATATTTTAATTTTAAAAAATACACAAGGCCAAATTTTTCTTGTACTGTCGAGTATCTTTGAAAAAAATTGAAAAGTTTTACAGCGGCTTGGCTTTTCTTAATTGATTTAATTATTAATAAATAATTGATTAATTAAATAATCAATTAACTAAATCAAATTAAATGCCTTTTTGAATAATTCTTTTTAAATATTCTTTTTACTTTCTTTTTTTTTTCTTCATATTTTATGATATATTTTTATTATATTTTATTATATTTTAAAGTGTTATTTTATTTAAAATTTAAATTTTCAATAAATTTTTTATTTGTTAATTTTTATTTTATTTATATTTCTTATTATGTGTTATTTATACCCAAGAAAGTTCAGATAATCATTTTACTGACTTCGCTTTTCCTCGGTGTAGATTTCCATATGATAAATTTGTACTTGTATTTATAAACACTTCATATTTTTGCGCTGATATATTTTGTGTATTTATATTCTACACTTCATATAAAGTTTAAGTTAATGTTATAATGTATCTATATATTTCTATATTATATTTTGTATTTGTTATCTTTCTTGCTATTTAATTTAAACAATAAAGTTGATGGTCTATTTTATCAAGAACAATTTGATCTTTCAATGTTGAAGGTAACTTGTTGGTGTAGATGATTGTATGATGGTGATGGTGGTGGTGGTGGTAGTGGTGGAGGTGGTGGTGGTGGTAGTGGTGGAGGAGGTGGTGGAGGTGATGGTGGTGGTGGTGGTGATGATGAAGGTGATGATGGAGGTGATGGTGGTAATGATGGTAAAGGTGATAATGATGATAATGGTGATAATTATGATAATGACTACATGCTATACATGTGTGTCTACATGTGTACATAATGATACGTATCGCCATATTTAGATTAGAGGTCATTTCGAATGCGTTAGAAATTAAAACTCATAATACGCGTCAGTTTCAACTGAAAAAGATACATGAAACACTGCTTGAGATCTAGACGATGAGAATCCTTATCTTTCAACTCGTACGCCGAATTCCGCTTGCGATACAAACGACTGGACATAGCAAAGACGGGCGGGGTTCGTAGGCTGCAGGCTCCCCACTTGAAAACAGCGTACAGAATAGACCTATTTGCTAATACGATGGCCATCTTGAATTCTATTATAAAAAAAATATTGGATGCCCAGGGGCAATCTTTTAGAACATAGGAATTCAAGATGGCCGTTGAATTAGTAAAAAAGGTCTGTAGGAAATTATTGTAAATCACAATAGTAACAGGCGTCTTCCGCCGCCCGGATAGCTCAGTTGGTAATGCGCCGGTCTGTTGTGCAGGAGGTCGGGGTTCGAATCCCGGCCGGACCAACACTCAGGGTTTTAAAATAACTGAGGAGAAAGTGCTGTCTTTGTAATAATATCTGCAAATGGTTAGACTTTCAAGTCTTCTCGGATAAGGACTTTAAACCGTAGGTCATGTCTCCTATCCCTTCCTTAACCTGTATCGTAGAAGAGTAGGGGATTGTCTCTCGGTTCAACAGCCTATTCCAATTGGAGGCATAACGTACTAACTACTAATTATCTTTTCATGATTGTAAGCTGTGCGGCTGCCAATGGTGCTTTATAATGCAAACCGTAAAGTCCTCCACTGAATACTTACCTGTGAAACGCATTGAGACGTGAAATGTGCTATACAAGAACCCCACTATTATCACCCCATCCCACTACTATCTTGTTTACCCCCCCTTCTAATTGCTATTTCGCTTTTCGAGTCTCTGCCTATATATTCTTATTTGGTTTCATTCAAGTTTATGTAACATCATACTACGAAATTCCAAATCAAATAAAAATCGATCTGTCTGTTTGTCTTTCAGTCTCCCCCTCCGGGCTCATTAATCCGTCACTAGTTGCATAAGCAATATGGAGATTTAGTGCATATAAAAATATAACAAACATTAAGTTCATTATTGCTGCACATTATTGCTGATTTTATAGTAAAGTATATATTACAAAAAAGGCCTTTAATTCATAATGTCCGGTTGAATGTTTGTAAATCTTTAATTTTCCCGGCTCAGTAATTTATACACAAAATTTAAAATTAATGAAATTCCCATGTGTTCAAATTAGTCCACTAGAAGAGAGAAGAGCGATCATGCATGGGAACGAGGCTGCTAAGCAGATTTTACAAGTAAGTATACGTATCAAAGTCAGACGATTTGGTGGAAGACGACAAATTTCGCTTCTCGACAGTTCCACAGAACATTATTTGAAGGTAAAACTTGTTCTCAATGTGCCTTACTTAGGCTGTCCTAAGTTTACTCTCGATAACTAGATAGTATTTTATACATTAGTATATTTTCGACTCGCTGCATATTTGATCATTTGAATCGTTTCTCTTACAAGTTGTTTAAACTGCATGTTTAGTTTCATGCTCATCTTTATAGGATTATTGTAGGTAGAATTTCGGAGAGTTAGACTTGGTTTTAAGCTATATTTAGCCGGTGATATTCACTCTCGTCTCGTTTTTTAACTAAACAACATTTACTAAATTTAATTAATCCAAAATATGCAGCAACTGATCAACCGCAACCTTCAAAATGGAATATATTTTCTGTTATATTTAACATATCTTTATTTTATTGCGTTTATATTCCTTACAATAATATTAAAATAAATCTAGTGCCGACACAAATGTGTGAAATTAGTATGGAAAAAACATCTCAAGGCGTCGAAGTGAAGTCAAATTTAAATATAGTTTAAAAATTGTTCTATCCTTGAACTTTGGAATAATAATTTCAAAACTATACAGCATAATTCCTATTTAGTAAAACTTGAAAATTTGAAGTAACAAGTGATAACCTCTGAATATATATATATATACATATAGATATAGATATATATACATATAGATATAGATATATATTGATCTGTCTGCCATTTTTCCTAATCAGTATTTGAATAATAATGATTAAAAAAATCAATCACGCTATCTTAAAAATATTAAAAATAAAAATATTAAGCCATAATAAATTTTAAAGTCAAGACGATTAGTCGTCTTGACTTTAAAATTAATTGTTAAGCTTCTGCTTCTCAGCCATAATAGTTTTTTTTTTTTTTTTTTTTTTTTGTTTATGAATTTTAGAATGTTTTTTCTTTTTAGTGGCAATTTATTTTTTAACAAAAAGGTTTGATTGACGGCCGTCGAAACGTTAGTTTGCAAACGAGACGTAAGCTTCTAGGGTGGATCTTCAACGAGAGTGATAGTTATTCCAAAATGCAGCAAATTCGTTTGTTAACTGGGAGAGACTATAAGTGATTGACAAGATGCTCTTTTTGCTCAGAATATTGTCTAAATTATGACATCAATATTTATTTTAAAAAGTGTTCATTATTAGATTATAGCCCGTCACTTGACAATAAAATGAATAAAATCATTTGTAAGTGTCATTGAAAACTGTCACGCAGTATGTCGATTCTGCCCAGGGAAAAACGTTGCGTGACAACAATAAACCAACAAAGGCTGTAGGGAAGACTTTGATAAAATCATTCCAGAAGTAAATGACAATAGCAATGCCAGATTTCAAGCCGTTCATCGTGAGTGCCTGGAGCGAAATCCTTAATATTGCGATAATCATCACAAGATTAGAAAGTTCTCGTGTAGCAACACAAAAATCCAAATTTTTGTGTTAATCGAAATACATACAAGATACAAGTGCTTACAGCCATTCAAAACTTATAAAAGTTGCTAAGAATGTACTGATTACCGGACAAGCTGTCTAATTTTCCATACATTTCTTAGTAATTTTTGGAGTATTTGAATAGCCGTATCTCGTTCATTATTGACTCGATTAACACCTAAACTCAGGATTTTGTGTAGCTCGACAAGCTCTTTCTGATTATGTGGGTCTTGTTTTGATTATCGCAATATTAAGGGATTCAATTCGCTCCATGCAGGCATCACGACTTGAAGTCCGGCACATGTTAACTGTGAGTACGTGTTTATAAAATAGAATTGCTGTGCTTTTTTGTATTAGGAATTTTGATGGTGAAGCAAGCGAAGAATGGCGTACCCTTTCTTTGTACCAGATCACTTTGTTGTGCCTCCACCACAGGAACACTTAGAGAACGGTTTGGTCAAGTACCTGGTAATACGGGGTGACGATGTCCAGTCCTTCTCATACCAATACGTCCAAGACAGTCTACTACTACAGTATCTAAAGAGAAGGTTCACTGTTAAAGTGATTGACAAGCTAATGGTGGTATGTTTTCTCCCACGTGGTCGCTCAAACTGGAAATATATAATGGACATTCTGAAGCGTGGAGTTTGTATCGAAGGAGCGAACTATCGTTTCTTGGGCCACTCAGATTACCAACTCAAGGAGAAGACTTGTTACCTCATTAACTATTCAGACCTTGTTATATATGATATCTTAGCAAGGTTTGTGGATTTCACGCGTATAAGAAATCCCTTGAAACGCGCTGCTGGTATTAACTTGTTGTTTAGAGGTTTCGACACAACTTTGACTCTAAGGGAAGAAGAGTTTCACGAGATCCCTGATGTACGTAAAGGAAGGCATAACTTTACTGCTGGCTGTGGTTTCATGTCTTCACAGTTTGCTGCCGAAATCCAGTTGGCAGAGCAGCTTTACTTTGTTCCTAGTGTAGTTTTGGTCGTCTACCAAGGCTCTTGCGGCGTTCTTGTAACGCGTAATGATTTACGCGAGTCGAAAATCGAATTCCGAGAATCAATGAGAAAATTTACCATCGCTGACGAAGAACTTCGTGAAAAACTCAGTACGTTCGCTGTGTTGGACTACTCTCGACCCTTCACCAATGGCTACCTGAATATACAAACTGTGATGCTATTGGCTGATCGAGGTGTACCACATGACTACCTCAAACAGTTGCAAGAAGATTACTACCTTATGCTGGATCATCTCTGTGCCAACAGATCGCGGGCAGCGTATTTCCTCAGAACAACAGGCAAGACTGAACAACTTCGAATTTTGCAGATCACGGGTTTAAAGGGGGTCCAGAAAGAACTCGAAAAACTTAGAGAAACTGAGATTGAAAACATGAAACAATGCGACAAAATTGAAGGTGGGCGAAATTTACCGAATCCCTACTACGGCGTAAAAACGAGGTTGCGAGTCTTAGTGCCTAAATCCCGTATAGTATACGGGGTTTGTGATCCATACGGGAATCTAAAGTACGGTCAATGTTGTTTCAACCCTACAATGTCCGAGGAAGAAGAGGGAGAGTTCGAAGAGATTGACAAAGTGGTGGTCATACGTCATCCCAGTTATTCATCATGTGACGTTCGCATCTTGGAAGTACAGAAAGATCTTCCAGAATACCATCACCTAAGAGATTGTATCATTTTCCCTGTGAGAGGTAGCAGCCCTAACGCTTTGGAATGCGGTGGTGGGGACTTGGAAGGCGACAAATTCTTTGTCACCTGGGACAGAAACCTTATACCAGAGAACAAGATGGCACCTCATGATTATGGCCCAGGGCCACTTGATCACTTGGGAAGTAAAATTTCAGAAACCTGTGACGATGCTCTTTGTGATTTTAGTGATCGAGTCAAAGCGCAAGCGCGACTCGTCTTGCCGTCAATTTTTGGCAGCATTGATAGCCACAAGCGGAGAATGAAGATTGAAACATTACAAGAGTTGGCAGAGTATTTTGCAGAGTATATTCCTGACCTTTATTACAAGTTTGATTCGGTGTACATGAGCTATGCCTCTGCTGTTGGACCATCGAGTAACGAGTGTCGCAAGCTCCATGATCTGTACGCGGAGGTTTTGGCAGGAGTAGGGAACAAAGAAGAGTTTCTAAAGATCCTTGAGAGATACGAGGATGAATTCGCACTGATGAGATCATCGCAAGTTAAAGAAGCAAGTCTCCCTTCTCAAGCCATCCAGGGTCTTCTTGTTCATACAGGATTAGCTAAAGCGCCTTTTCTAAGTGGTGATGACGTATGGGAAAAAATGGAGAGACGAGCAAAAGAATTTCTCGAACAATCCTTCTACAATCCTCAGTAACGAAACAAAACATGACAAAAATCTCGCAGTGAGTTCCAAACAAAACTGACCAAACTGACTTCATTTATACGTAACAGCAGAGAGAAATTAAACCACGGAGAAATGACCAAGCTTTTTGCATTAACAAACAAAGCCTAGCCTGAAAGTCAGCCGCTTCTTTTGCAGAAGACTTTCAACTTCTCCAGAGCCAAAAGGCAGAAAACTCAGAACGTCGATCTAGGAGAGGCTGCTGAAATCCAAGCTTTATACTGTGAACTTTAAGCCTAGGAGAATATAAGTTGGTAATAAATTGACAAATTAAGTTACTGTAAAGCACAAGAAGCAGGTCGCTTGCTTTAGTACTGTATTGATCGTCACTGAACTAATAAAGCACAAGTCCAAATGCTGAATCAGCCGCTGATATGAAGAAAGAGGTGTATATTTAAAGCGGAATCTACGGTCTTGTCAAGAAATGTAAAGTAAGAGTATAAATTTAAGAACTATACTAAAATTAATTCAGAACTAAAGATTTAACAAACCATACGATAAGTATGCAGTGTCACTGTATATGGCTGTACAAATTGTTGATTCGAAGTAATTCAACAAAAAGATGCACAAGACAATCGATGTCGCTCGTCGCAGACGACTCATATAATTTTTTTCCAGTCGTAAAATCACTTCGTCAGATGATTTACCTATTAATACCTATCTAGGTTAGTTAGAGCCTCAAATGATGTAAGTGGTCTGTATAAGTGGTTCTCTCGTGATAATATCATTACACATGTTAAGATATTTAAGTACCAATAAAGCGCTAACCATTTTTCGCATTGTTTAATGATTAACGGCGTTAATTCTCTCTAAAATGTCTTTTTTAGAGAATAATTAGTTTCCCGGAGTTCGACAATACTAAACATCCACTAATCATTAAGTAAATCATTATTGTCAAAATAAAACTGGTTTAACCTGTTTTCAAACAGGTAGTACTATATGTTGTAAAACCAGATATCCTCGAGCGTTGACTGGCTGTTTGTAGTGCATTTCGTAACACCAAGGTCGGATACATATCGACATCCTGGTAGCAACCGGTGATGATGAAGGGGCATGTGTAGGAGACACATCGACATTGATATTAATTGACAGTTGTCAAAAGTAGGGCTTTGATTTTTAAAAAGCTTCTTAAAATCCTGTGATTTGCGGCGTCAAACTACTGCGCAATTTTTGAATTTTGTCGCACAGGAGAAAAAGGAGACACGAAAGGTAAAATTAAATTGGGATCTGCCACAGACAGCCAAGTTCTAAAACTCGATCACTCTTCAAAACTCAATGCTACAAACATGAGAGCTAAATGGATCTATATCTTTAAACCTAATCGATAGGATTAACAAGAAAAGCTCTCTCTTTAATACACATTTTGCTAGCTGTTGACCACATTACTCATAGTCATTATCCTTACTAAGCTACTTGCAAATCAACGCACCTCTGTTGAGCTACACGGACTCAATACACGTCAAGATGTTTTTTAGTCGACGTTCTTAAGAAATAGTAGATATTCAAATTTTAGTTGGTATTTGTGCCATTGTTAAGGAGGCTCGATGGGATAATTGCATGCTTTCCGAATAATTTTTCCGAGCGATGTAAATTAAGCAACATCAATCACGCGGTCAAGGTATTGGCTGGCCGCTTATTTAACATCGCTCGGAAGATGAAACTTTGGCATTATCCTGCTGACATATTGTAGTCAATGTTGCAAAAAAATTTTAAAAATCTATCAAGCAGTTTTAGAGCTAAGAGGATGCTAAGCATTTTAACAAAATAGCTGCAAAATACTGCTCAAAGTGACCTAAATTCTCCCTGATCTCTTGAAATATCAAATGCCTCGATTTCTGTCAAATTTTGAGTAATTACTCTAAAGGGATTTAGGAACAAATCTAGATAATAAAGGAACTCCAAATGAACAAATGCACTATTTTTGGACAAGGTTACCAAAATGTTTTGTTTTTGCACAACTTTTTTGTCTAAAAACTTTAACATCAAATTTCTCGAAAACGCTCTCACAGATTTTCTTTAAATTTTTTGAACCTTGAGCAAATTACCTCTACTCCAACCTATAAAGAGCGTTTTAAAATCTTAGGTCAAAAAATGGAGAAATTTAGAAGTAAAGCAAAAGCATCAACGCTTTAAAGCGGCTGTGAATTAAATGCGATTTCATCAAAAACTTTATCATTCGAAATTTTTTCCCTAATAACAAATTTTGCGTCCGCGTAATAGCGCTTCGAAGTTGAAAGGTCGCGCGTCGAAATTATTCCATCGAGCCTCCTTAAAATGCGTTAATATAAGCTAAGAAAACTAAATTTGCAAAAGATTTTTGCTTGACGTTAAACTGATTGCGGTTCAAACGAAATTAAACCAAAACTTTGATGGTGAAGACAAGAACTGGCCATGGTTTCTAATAAAAAGAATATATTTTTTAATTGAACGCCAGTAACGTCTTGTGTTTCAATCTTGAAGTTGTGGGGTTGGACCAGTCCTAAGGAGGTTTAACCGGTAAGGCCTTGACAAAACGAGCACACATTGTGGCGGCAACATTGCGTCCTTCCATGTTGCTCATCGTGGCAAAACACGGCAGCATTGTGTTCTTCGATGTTGCTCATCGCGGCAAAACACGACAACATTGAATGTGTCCTTTCATGTTGCTCATCATGGCGAAACACGGCAACATTGTGTCCTTCCATGTTGCTCATCGTGGCAAAACATGGCAACAATTTTGCACTCGGTGTGGACACGACAAATGTTTCTGACATTTCTCAGAAATGTTATTTCCGTCTTGGACACAAAATTTGTGTTCGCCACAATGTTTCGCGTGTGGCAAAACGGAGCTGCAAGCTAGCGATGTTGCCGCCACAATGTGCCGGTCTTCGTTTTACCAAAAGCAGGTAACTGCTACGTCACAGCTTAAAATAATCAAAGCCGGAGATGTCTATTTAAACCCGCTATGTATGTAGTTCTGATTTAAACAGTTATTCGCCTGTTGAAGACGAGAAGAAGACTTGAAAAGCACTTATTGATGATTGATGTAGCGGAGGCAGGTAAGTTTGAATATTGATCGTGTATTTCAATATGTAAACAGGCAATGATAAAATACCTGTACTTTTTCATTCATGCGTGAGAAATTTGTGACCTTTTCTTGTACACTCTAAAAAGACTCGGGCGATAGAGTAGTCATTTGAATTCAATAAAAATTTGACTCGTACATTTTGACTCGCTTTCAGTTTTTTGAATAACACAGTTCTTTTCACTTGAAGAAAGAAAGAAATAAAATATATGTAAAGAGTTTCGTTTGAAGAAGTTTTCAAGGACTGATGCTAAAGTGCACATGGGTGCGGTTTCATATATTAAATGTTTGATTTAATGATTTTATTTTGATTTTTTCGATTCTTCTGTTACAGCAGTTGCCTCACTTGTTTACCTTAAGCCTTCAAGAAAGTTGGTTGGATATTTCAATCTTTGCTAACAAACCTTATAATATAACAAAATGCGTGCCTTAATTACGGGCCACGTGCTACAATCAAGCAAGTGTTATTGTTATTGCTAAGAACTGGTTGTGTATATAAATAAAGGAGTGAAAATTAAATGGGTGGAAAACTTCGAAAGACACTTCGTATGAACAAGGAAAAAAAGCAAAAAAACAAACAAAAAACAAACAAACAAACAAAAAAACCAAAAACAAAACAACAAGGCAGGCAACACGATAATCATGCTTTATTAGCATCCAGTTTTGCCCAAACTGTATATGATTTGTCCGCTCTAGTTTTGGTCGGATGAGACTAAATACTG
>JANTNT010045332.1:0-12350 GCA_024752375.1 Entacmaea quadricolor | reverse complement strand
AAAAATGTATAAAATATCAAAAACATACTTTGAAACTATTTTTAAAATTGAAACATCACACATAGTAAGAATATACAGGAAAATATCTCTCTCACTAAACAAACAAAACGAACTATTTAAGCTATATAAAAAACATCTCTAATTTCCATAAATTTTAAATTAGAACATGACATTAAATAATGATATTCATCACCAATCTCATTCATGTTACATAACTGACATATACGTTTTTCATAAGAAATGAAATAAACAAAATATATATTGATTTCATTTAACCCGTGAAACAAAAACCTGATAGTGTAATAGTCAAATAGAAACAAAAGAAAACAAAGGAATCAGGGACTGGTTATAGAGTACGGGGGGTGCATGGGTCAGAAAAATCAAAACTCTCAAATAACCAAATTAATAGTGGCCCAACCATTACACCATGAATAATTAAAAATGACCCACCCTTGAATGGTTGCACAACAATTGATGACCCACCACCATTGCTTTCATAGCTAAAAATTTGTAGAAACCTTTAACTAAGCCGACAGACAAGTTTACTTGTAACTCTTCAAGCTAAATAAAAAATAAATTAAATAAATTGAAAAAAAAAACTACTTACTGAAATACGAAGAGAAAAACTATCATTATTGCCTTGATACCTCTGCAGTAAAGTCTATCGTACGACTTCCATATATGGCTGTACGTATACAGGGCTCTGATGTACGTATATAGAAGGCTCTCATGTACATATAGAAGGTTTATTAATTATTACGCAATCACCGTGGAATTTTAAAGTGGTTCTATTGAAAAGGTTGTGCATTCTTTACTTCACCGTTGGTAGAGTGGTTTTCATTAACCCGTGAAACAAAGTGTACTAATTAAAGTGTAATAGTCAGATAAATACAATAGAAAAAAAAAAGAATTTGCAATTGAGTGTAATAATGCGTAATACGCTAAAGTGTATTTCACGGGTTTATGAAAACCACTCTATTTGCATAGTTAATAGATCTCCTCTATTAACTATGATATTTGTGAATATTTTGACGTATTAATCGTGGAAAAATCCCAAGAACTTTGTCCAAATATAGGTTTTGTTTTTCTTTCTTCTGCTTAAAAAGAAGAACAAATAATAGCGATCTCTTTCAATTATCTATTATTATTTTGGCACATTTTTATTTTCTCGAGTTATCTTCATAGTTTCTTTCATTGACAGTGAAACGCCGCCAATTTTGACATTTGAAATCGCGTGAAAATGGCATGTTACAATTTCCTGTGCGCTGATTAGTTGATTCAGAAACAATGTCTGTTTTCTAATTGGGTAAAAAAAAAAACAAAGGGAAAGGAATGTTGTTCGAATGTGAGCAGCCGTTTGTGGGGAGAGAACGTTGCGTGACAACACTAAAAATGGCTGCGGGGGAGACTATCAACATGGCAGCCACGACTTTTTATATTTCATTCTATGGGAATGATTGCAAATCACGCACCTATACTGATATCATTATACACTTCCAATAACGTGGATGAACTTTGTGTCGGCAGTAAAAGTCAGATATTGAATGAAAACCACACTCCTGTTTATTATTAAATAAGATCTAATTTATTGGTAAAGTTTCGCAATTGAAGCCACAGGAAGTCCACTTTAGATAAAAAGCACAAAAGAAAATAAATAAGGCAAATCGTCCTTTATTAGATTTTTCTAGTTTGTCATTGAAATGGTTTTCTAATTATTGACCAGAGGGAAAAAGACAAAATATTTTGTCTCTGCTAACTTAAGAGGCAAATCATGTAGAGAAATCGTGGAGCGGAAAATAACCGTTTTACGGTTATTTTATTCCTTATAGTTTCCACTCGCTTTACGGTAAATTAGCAAACCATTTCAATGCCAAACTACAAAAATTAAATAAAAGACGATTTGTATTGATTTTCGGGTTTTCTTTTATTAATTTTATCTAATTAAAATGGGCTCCCCAAGTCACAAGTTGACAGCTGAGGACTATCCAAGAGATTTACGGTATTGAGTGCATGTTTCAATCAAGTCCTGTCGTTGTACTAATAAGGACAAGTGGATTCTTTCTGGTGAAGAGTTAGGGCTTTTGAATATATATAAACGGGCTGAAGAATTAACTTTAATCTGTTTCCTTTGAGTCGTCCACACTAGCGTTTTCCTCCATAGCGTTTTGACCGTCAAAACTATAACGTTCGAAAACGCATACATGACTTGTTCGTCCTGGTCAAATCCAAAATCTTCTCGACCTTTGATATGGTTTATTTGCCCGAGTCTTGTGTTGCAACCATTAGAAAGGGCCAATGTTCTTAGAATGGATATTCTTCGTCTAAAGGTTATCAACCACATTCAAAAAGTTTAAGCGCGGTCAAAATGAAGTCAAAGATGCACAACTGTGCCAGTTTGTGTGCTGTGAGAGGACAATAGCTTAAAGCTTAAAGCTTAAAGCAGAGCGGTTCTTTATCGAAAACATTGCTATATTCACATATAGGCATAGCGTAATAGGTAAATTACGAGCCCTATACGTGTCATGACAGAAGAAGGCAAGTAAGCCTACTTCTTCTTGTGTGATACTTTTTGGTGGGATCCAGCCAGTTCTCTAGATGCGCCGTGCTGACGAGGCCGAAACAGCTGTCCACGGTTTCTAGTTGAACTGGCTTTTTCTATATAATGACTAGAAGTTGTCAAAGGCCTTAGTGCAGTCTGGAAACGCAGCCAGTCAGTTAAAAACAATGGGTTCATCTTAATTATTCTATTGTTCTTCGGAGCCTCGACTCTGACTGTTTTCTATGTGATCACTGAACCAAAATATCGAAAGTGGGCTTTTAAATCAATCTTACAGCTGAAAGTGCTTGAAACTAGAACTGGTAACCAGAATCGATTATATAATATATTTATTTATACTGTATCTCTTTATATTTACGATACATTATAATTCACAAAAAGAAGTTTAACACCTAAAAGGTAGATGTATAGTATCGAATCATTTGTAAGAGGAGACTAAAAGGCAGCCCATAATGGAATGGCGTTTAGTTCAGTTACATTTCTCAGTGTGAACTTCATTTTGCTTATTCATTTACGATCTTCATCGTGACCGCAATGTATAATATTATCATCATCTGCAGTATTGAAGCACATAAAGCCGTAAGGTATTAGTCCATGTTACCATTACCATAAAGTTGGCCCGCTTGCCCCAATAGGCTATTGGAAAGATCACTTGGGCTTAGTTCAAACGTCGAACTTTTCAAGTGTCGAATCTAATTAGATAAAAGGAAGCAGCCTATAATCATTTGTTTGTAATGTATTCGGCACATGAAAAATTCGACGTTTGAAGCAAACCTCAATTTGTTTATCATTCAGTTCTTCGCAACCTCGCATACACATTTCATTGGCTGGGCATGGTAATGAGCTAGTGCTTGCACACCTCTAGGTCATTGGACGTCCTCAATACTTGCAAATCTGTTAAACACAATTGCTCAGTTACCTCTGTTCATCTCTGTTAGCCGGCTTGTTGAGTTAAGTGAATGCGCCAGTGCATGCATCAGCAAGCATGCATGCATCAGCAAGTAACAGATTAGATATTTTGATATAGCCCTGTTTACATTAGGCTTCAACAGCATATTGACCAGTAACTCTGCTGACTAATAAAGGTAATCAGCCAGTCTGCTGTGAAGCTTCCATGAAGGGCATGTTATTTTTGTTAATATTCTTGTTATTGTTATTCTTGCTCATTGTTGTTATTATTTTTGTTCATTATTGTTGACTTGTTTACGTTGTTGTTGTTGTTGCTGTTGTAGACGTTATAGCTGTTGATGTTATTGTTTCCTGATGTCCTCAACCAGTTTTGGTCAGAAAACAACAGTTAAATGCAATAGTCCATAGAGGGGTGGGTATTGATACAATCAATTTTAAATTAGAAAGAAATTTACGAGTGACTATTCCTTTACGCATTTTTGATTATTCTCACTAAAATTGCAGCCAAACCTACTGATACATTCCTATCCAGATCGGAAGATTCAATTTGCTTTTTGAAATTTAATTTCAATCTTTTTTTGAAACTTATGTAATGAATGTAAATTTCAAAAAAGGTCTTAATTGAAATATCGATTTGTGATTCAAGTCAGTGTGAAAATTTTAATGAAGGAAAAATCTTTCAGTCATTTTTAAAAGCATTTGTGTGTTAGCTAGTTTTTGTTCATCGAATAATCCAGTAAAAATCTTTATTTGAAAATTTGAAGTTTACAGTTTCCGTTTTATTAGTGCAAATTTCAAAGCAATATTGAAATGAATTTTCGAAAAAATCGAATCTTACAACCTCGATAGGAACGCATCAGTAGCTATAGGTTTGACTGTAATAATGTAATTAGAAGTGGATCATAATATATTTTGCCTTCGTACAAACTGAGGTGGTTCATATTTTAGCATGATAGTCATATTGGCGGGTTACAACCAACCAGCCTCTTATCAAGAATGTACTGTACGTATACTGTATATATAAACTACAGTTTGAAACTAAAATTAAGAGGTTTCTTTTTTGAGAGAATCAGGGTTAACAGATTCTGCAATATCATTCAATTGAGAGGAACATGCAATCCGTGAAGTGTTTCTCTTCCTAAAAACCAATTTATATATAGCATTTTTAAATTCAGGAATTCGGAGGATATAAACAACGATATTGATACCAGAGTTACTGGACGCCAAAGCTATCAGAAAAATCAAAAAATGTTTTGAAAATCTAACGTTGAGATTTTTGTAAAATATTTCAACCAGAAAGTAGATATTTACAGGGTAGATTGTAATGACAGAAGCCAGCGTGACAACGAATAGTGTAACAGCTAATTTTCGTTCCCGTACGACACTACGCTGTTTCTTACTTATGTTTTTGGTTTTCATCTTTTTCAAAAGCCCACAGTACGCTATGATGATGGTCAACAACGTTGCTTGAGACAACGCCACATCGACAACATTGAATACCTTTTCGAACACTTCATTTCTTCCACTGATAACGAAAAGGCTTGAAGATCCTGCTGCAAGAACCCAAGGAAATGCCACAAGTACAACATACGGGCGTGTCCCGGCAGCTCTGTGCTTTGTGGGATATCCTACAGCCCAATATCTTTCGACTGCCACGGTTGCTATTGTGAAAAGAGAACACATCCTTGGGAAGTATTGCGCAACGTCTCTCCAGAACGAAAACAAGACATTCTTTTTTCCATAAAACAGACTAAGCCCATCTTCGACGCATATCACTGTAGCAGATATTCCCACTAAGAAATCCGCTATAGATAGGCTTATCAGAAGATAGTACGAACGTTTTTGTAGCGTTTTTGTTTTAAGAAATGCGGCTAAGCAGAGCGCATTCCCAATAAGAATTAAGGCCCCGAGGATGACATAGATGATCATTTGAGCGATTGTTAGCGTTCGAAAAATCTTGAAGTTTGATGTTTCTGAAGTATTTGATATATCGAGGCTGTGAAAGGTTGACGAATTGATCGTTGAATTTACGGCTTCCATCATCTCGAATGTACTTATCATCGCTTTTTTAAAAAATTCCGAATCTTTAGATCAAGCTTCCTCAAAATATAGAAAATCAGCTTCAACTTGCAGATATCAGATGACAGAATCTGCGATTTTCCTGATAGCAAAACTTCAAATTAAATAGTCAAAATAATTAGTTTTGATTTTGCTTTTGGATTAGCGAAGTAAATTAAACTAAACTTGCTGCAGCTGTTAACGCTCGCTTGACCAAAATGCCCTTGTCATTTGGCTTCACAACCAACGCTGAAATCTTTTTTAAAAGATGTTTTACGGATGAACTTCGATACACTTAAACCGATACAGTACAAACAACATCCGTGCCTGAAATCAACAAAAGGAAATATCTCCGTGTCATAAGATCAATCAATTAAACAATAAACAATTGAATCTTCTGAGCATCCTAATCTTTTTCCTTACTTGGTGAAAAATTTCCTGAATTGAAAATTTAACAGCCAATCAAGGGCTCGTAAAGGATATCCAGTCTTTGACTTGGTTTTAATTACGAGCAGAACTGACAAATCTGATTTTTAGCCGGGAACACAAATTGACATTGGAAGGAAATTTCTCATTGTTATTTTGTCATTCTAAATAATTTTTACTTTTATTTCCTTTTTCCTTTGAAAATTAATTTACTTTCGTGGATCGATCATGTAACTTATTAGAAACAGATTGCGCTACTTTTGAAAAATATTACATGATTCTAAGACTTAATGTAATCTTATAAATTAAAATAACGAATACACCAAAGAAGTACAATATGGAAAGAAACATTTCTATGAATTTATATTTCTAAAGAAATCCATGCATTGCATTATACCCTGATCCCGCATTCATTGTTCTACCCTAGTTACTGTTGCTACGTAGGACAAGCTAAAAAATATTTTTGATACACAGTGTAAAACAGAAACTGAAGCTGAAAATCATGTCTGTCTTAGAATAAATCTCTTCTAAAGGTACATTAAGAAAAATATCGATAACTACTAAAGAATGTTATGGATTTGAGTTTGTCGGTCGGACATTCTGTCAGTTCCATTGGGAGAACAATTCATTGTTTGGTGATGTTCAAGGAAACGAAAATGTGGAAGGATAAGCATAATGAACTTGTCACGTATTTGTGGAGCCATTATACACCGAATCGAAATATGGCCGCCACTTCATTTTCATAATTTTCAAAATTCACTTCTCAAGTACGTACTAGTTTTAGACTATAGTTTAAAACGGTATCAACAAAGTATAAGTTTAAGGTAAAAGTACGAAGTTATTGAGAAGTTATGGGGAAAAAAAAAAAACTATGAAAATCACCAGAACGAGGCTAGTCAGTCGTCAGTCAACGGAACACACACAAATCTCTGTAATTTTGAATCCTAATAACTTTGCTGGAATTTTAGGTAAAGCTATGAAACTTTCCAAAAATACGTATTTCTGACTGCTCTTACTGATGCCAGTGGTTATTTTTTGAAATTAGTTTTTATTTTTAAAAGTGGTTGGCGGCCATATTTCGACAAGGTCTACATAGTTCCATCTATAAATAGCTTAATTAAAAAAAAAAAAACGTCTTAGGAAATGTTATGTGACAAGCACATGGTTTCATTGGTAATAAACGATAGCAAAGAATACTAACCACAAGATAAAAACACTTTCCCTGAAAAGTAATTATAAAATAAATTTTCAAATAGGAAGGACGTCAACTTCAATAATGTTTTTTACGGTTACTTAAAATAGACAGCGCAAAGCCTTGTGCGATCGCTCTTCAGATAAACAAAGGCATCGATTACATGGAAAAGAAGATTAATATCAGTCGAAAAACCATATTTTTTCCCACGAATTGCTTATTAGCATGCGTGCTTGGCTTGACTGCATTTTAATTTCATGACGCACTATCGTGACGTTATTACATCTCGTTATGAAAAATTCATATAACACCTTTTGCTGTTCAATTACGCAAAATATACACCACTTTCAAAAATGGCGGCACATCATGGTTGTCAATTTGAGAATGATGATGAATTAAATAGAAAGAAGGTCTCGTCTCGACACTTATGTTCTGAGGCATTTCATCCTCCTTGAGAAGATCCAGGCATATCATTTTCTGTCGGTATTAAGGTAGAGTTGAAAGACTTGAACGCCATTTTTACGATGAACAAAGAATAAAGTCTTTGTGACCTCGATCCTATGTAGTTCGTCACCAGTCCCCTATCGTCGACGGTGGTGTACCGCTATTTTTGAAAGTCGTGCAAACATTTATTTACGCCAGTACTTCATTAACGCAAAGGAACATTCAAGCTCAAGCTCGCACAACTTGATTTACAATCATTAAAACCAACAGAAACTCAATTGTCCTAAACAAGTTTCAAGCTGTCCAATTGGAGATTCCACATCCAGATTCCTGTTCGGCTCAGTGAACATAAACGAAAACAAAGATGGCGGCCAGTCCACTGATGCCCAGACCTCTCTAGCTTTTGACGTTATCGCCTGGATGAAAGCCAGAACGTTTTGCACGGTCGGTAAATGGTAGTTTTGACGCCAAATTCGCCAGAAAAAACACTTTCAAACAACAGAGAAGGCAAAAGAATAATGGTTTACATTAATATTTAACCATTTCATACAATATTGTTGCCAAGTGGATCTAAATTGTAGTCTACTTGTCCTGAAGCATTTCTTACTTGTCTGGGGCGAGTGGACTGCCGCAAAGGTCGAGCACTGATTTGTAAATGCATACATTCTTAGTTTTCACGTGACGTCACAGCCGCCATGTTGGTGTACAGCTAACAAAAGATTTGTCATTAGTCTCTATTGTTATGTACACCAACATAACTGTCATGCCATTGTTATTTTCCCCCCAAGAAATGGCTCAAAACCAAGAATAAAAAGGTATTAAATGTTTTCTGTTTGGAGGTAACTTGTGTAGCCCAGGCCCCCTGGCCAACGTTTCTTTCCAGCTGTCCCACGCAAAGGATTGTTGTTGAAAAAGAAGCGCCCCTCGCCCATGCTCAAATTTCAAGATTGTGAATGAAGTAAATGCCATAATCAGGTAAGAAAGTCTTGGATTGAATATTAATAGACTTGTTGATTCCCATAGCCAAATTTAAAGAGTAAATCAAATATCAAAACTAAAAGAGTTTGTTGGACCGAGTGTATTCGTCTGAATCTGGATAATTCGACGTCAGAGAATCGAAGCTTATGGGCCTGCTTTCACCTAAATAATAGTGTTGGCGAGGGTGAACTCAAAGATCATACGTGAATATAGAAATTGTTTATTTTCAATAATAATGAAAAGGTATTTGAAAGGGTAGATCAGATCTCGAGGTTATCACTATGTACAGATAAAGAAAATCTTGACAAAATTCCCATTGTATCTGTATGGATCTTCCGACAACTAGCATCTGTATTTGCTTCTAAACTATCCTCATTTAATGACAAGTACTTCAGTTTCGCAATCAAGGTTTCAAGTAATTCAAGTTGAATTGTCTAAACTAATTGCGTTAGTTTAGATTGTGTGTTTAAGGTATTTTTTTAGTTTTATTTTCAAGGCCAAATCTCTTGAAAACATAAATCTAACCGAGTACAGGAAGAAAGCAAACTCTCGCACCATTGCCAAACTGATCGTTTTACGTCGGATTCATTAGTAGTAACATCGAAGTTCTTAGACAGTTTTCGTATGAGTGGGTAACGTACGATACCCGTGACTCTTAAAATGGCTTTCCTATTCAAGCATTGTGATTGGGTGGTGTCTGTTTTCCCACTTTTCATATGGTTCAGAGAAGAATATTCAACGCTATAGTACGTTTTCCACTCATACTGAAACTGCTCTGTGCGTAAGAAATACTCAATTCTTTCTTTCAAAATTTCATTTTTGCATTGAATATCTGATAAAACATTTTTTAAATATCTACATGAATTAAATATCTTTGGAATTCTATTTTCAATTTGAAAATGTAACTAAATGTTTAGGAAGGGTTATCGGTATAAATTTTATCTGTTTTAATAAATTGTCGGAAACCAAAAGAGAAAAAGAGAGTCAAGTGGAAAAAATTATCAGTTCAACAAAAAACAAACTATTTTTATCACATGTTTACAGAGGTTCTTAGATAAGGAAGCGCATGAAAATAAATCGGATGATTAGAAAAAATATGACTTGGATATCATGCTACTTTATTAGCGATAGTTTACAAAATGCGATAGAATAACGCGCAAATCAAAGGAAATTAAGATGAAGAACAAAGTATTTAAATAGAAGTTCCATTTAATTTGCCATCTGGGTTGAAGATAAAATACACCCCTAAGATTGTTTCGATATAAATGACGATATTATTATTAATACATCCTCTTTCTTTACAAATATATTTGTTTTGGTTCTAGAAAATGATTAGGTTTAGGACGCCTATTATAAATAGCTCTTCGGCGTTCTTTGTCATCACTGGTAATCTATCCACGCCTTGCAATATGGCAAATATAATTAATTAATGTAACCTTAAAATATAGTAAACAGCATCGATTGAGTGGGAGAAAAATGTGGCTACCGACACATTAAAAGCGTTCTTGGCGAAAAATGATTGATAGGATCGAATTTTTTCGAAGAAGCCCGGTGCTCTTGGATATTATTTTTTTTCGAGTTCAAAAAATGCGAGCTTCAAGTAGTGATAATTTTTTCAGGCATTTCAAGAGAGAAATGAGGGGAAAAGTAAATAAGAGCAGAGAAATGAGGAGAGAACTGAGAGGAAAAAATGAGAGAGAAATAAGGACAGAGGAGAGGAATGAGAAGAGAAATAAGAGAAATGGGATGCGGAAAATTAGGAAAAATAAGAGAGCAAATTGTTAGATTAACAAAATCAGGTTGAATGTCTCAAAGAAAGGGTAATATTTTCATTAAAGCCTGGTTTTCACTTGCGTCGGATTCGGAATCGGAGTCGAAATCTGAGTCATAACCGCGTCATAATCCGAGTCAGTAGAATCGGAAGGTTTCCATTTTCTTCCGACTCCGACCCTTACGATAAGTGAAAACCAGGAAATCACAAGAGGAAACGGAAGCCAACAGCCAATCACATTTTGAATTGATATGGGAATATATTAAATGTAAACATCGCATCGAGGCTTCCGATTCCGCTTATGACAAGCAGTTTTCACTTGCAATAACTGCTTATGACTCCGATACCGACTCCGATTCCGACTCTGACGCAAGTGAAAACCAGGCTTAAAAGGAGTATTTTGGAAACCAAAACCTTTTTGAGAGTTCGCATCATATAGAATACGAATGTACGTTCAATAGCAAATCCTTCAAGCACTTAATTTAACACAACCAACAATATATATTATCATATTTACATTATAAATTAAAAACAATAGAGGCCCTTGCACCATTACGTGATGGCAGCCATGACAGGAGGGAAAACAAAGTCTTTTTCCCTGGGGGAACTGAATTCTTTCTTATGTAAATCAGACTGGACTAGATTCAATTGTTCTTGCGTCCTGTCATGGCTGCCATCACGTGATGGTGCAAAGCCTCTGTTACCTTGTATATGTACACACACACACACACACACCTCAACGACTATTGGCACTAAGGGAAAAATCAGAAAAAAAAAACATTTCGCAACAGGAACACTTAATGCGAACGAAAGGTTTTCACATTGACAGTTTGTCAGTCTTACTGCTGTTGACACTGATTTGGTTTGTCTTGGAACATGTCATTAGCTTTAGACGGCGACAGCCAGTTTGATTGTGCCGGCCTGTTTTCTGTTTCTGTTGGGGGAGCTTTGTTGGCTCCGCTGCTCATGTTGGCGGTATAACTGACATCCGGGGCATTGCTGGGAGCTACAGGATAAAGCTTAATAAGTATACAGTAATACTTTAAATATGGATCAATTTTCGTTTAAGTGGGAAACGTACGGTACCCGTTATTCTTAAATGACTTCCGTATTCAAGCATTGTGATTGGAAGATTTTTGTTTTCTCGCTTTCTGATTGGTCCAGAGCGGAAGCCATTTAGGATTCACGGTACCGTACTGTTTTCCACTCATATGAAAACTCTTAATAGAAAAAATCTTATTTTTTAGAAAATAAGAAGCATTACATACCAAGAACATGTTGAGAAACGTTTTGCTCATCCTTTCCTTTTAACGATCGATTTTCGCGGATTATTTCTTTATTTTGCTTTCGAAGGCAATATATTTCTGAGGTTAGTCGCGACACTTGATTTCTATACAAAAAGAAATAACAGTATTATTTAATATCCCCATAATCCTCTACCTCCTTAACTTAAATTCGCGAAGACTTACGACTAGGGTCAATATTTACCAATAGCCACCTCGACTTGGGTGAATAATTGCAATATCTTACCCTGCATCGGTTTTTAACAGCGACAGTGTTACTTTATCCTTCTCTAATTGTTCCTTCTCGCTCTTCAGTTTTTCGTTTTCACTTTCAAGTTGGCCAACTTTAGCTTTCAGAGAATAAACAGCCACACTAGAGACAACACCGACGTCACTCTTGCCACCAGCCTCTGGTCTGTTGATCAGTACACTAGATATTTAGGTGGAGTTACACTAGGCAATCTTTCCTGCAACTTGTACGTCTTACAATTTTGTTGCAAGATAAAAAAGTGCATTGCAGTTGCAAGAATGGGGTATCTTACACTATGCAATGTTTTGTGCAACTTGTCTCGCAATGACGACGGCAAGGGACTGCGGAAAACACGACGCATTTATAAAAGCGAGCGTTTGAATATGAGTGGTTTGTACTGCGGATAAGTAATGAATGAATTCGAATGATCTTCGCAGTTAAATAAGTAACATATGCTGTTACTTTGTAGAAAGCTCAGAAAA
>JANTNT010045221.1:0-12352 GCA_024752375.1 Entacmaea quadricolor | reverse complement strand
TCCGACTTGATGTCATGAAAAACTTTTAGAAGGAATGAAAAAATTCGGAAAGTTTTCTCATGAACTATTTTATTTATTACTGCATTTCTTTGCTTTTACTTTTTAAAATGATGAGAGTCACTCACCTTTTTGGAAAAATCTACAACTCAAACCAATTTTTTCCTGCTATTTTTTAAATATAAATTCCTTAGACATCTCTAGAACTCTTAACGAAATAAAAAAAATAGGGTCACCGTGCATTTTAAAAAGTTATTTGATGGTCTTTGATCGGTACAACAACTTTTTCAAAATTGGCGCATATCGAGAAATCGGTGTCGTTTTTGTAAATGCTTTTCGAGGGACTGAATTCTAGAAGTGGGTATGCTGTGTTAACACTTTCCGAGTTGTCCTGAGGCGTATACGTAATTACAAAATGACGACGAAGAAAAGTTCATTTTTTTCGAATATCTGTAAGTTTTGGTGGAATTTTCGAAGAAAATCTTGCTTTAAAAGCGAAAAAAAATTATCAGCATTCCAAATATGGTGAGTACAATGTCCAAATATGGAAGTAGAAAACTTGGCCGAGAAAACAACACATTTTAACGAGGGATTGCTTGATATGAAATGACAAAAATTTCCTAAGGCCTCCCTAGAGAGTGACAATAATCGCAAAGCACTTTGGGAGTTTTCAGAGATGGCGGCATGGAAAATACAGTTGACGTTTTGAAAATAGGATTTGTAAATGTGTTTTGCACTACTTATACTCAACTTCAGGTCAATAAACAATAAAAACTAATTTCTAAGATCTTCAAGCCGGTTGTCCGAGGCTCATTCTCAATCTCACAACCCGAAGATTTGGATGTTTTTTTTTAACGTTTCGTCAGTGTTAATTTGATTTCGTTGCTTCAGCGAAAATTTCTCAACAAAACGACCGGTTATCGTTCACTTTTTCATTTCCCCACTCAAAATAATTTTCATCTATATTCGAAAACATGTAAACCATAACTCACAGTGTTTGAATGGACGTTTTTCTTTGTAATTACGTCTCCTTTAGAAATTCCTTGGAAATTACACTTCGCGGGCTTCCTGTGTCACCTTTCATAAGCATGCGCAGAAAAGGTGCGCGCGGACATTAGTGGCCGCCGTCCCTAAATTTAGGTTTTTTACTTTGTTTGTCTTAATCAGATAACAAACATTTTTCGCGACATTTCAACTTCAATGGCGAGTTTCTTTGCGATTTATGGGTAAAATTATTATGTCACTTAGGGCAGAAAACACACATGCGCTCAATGAGTGACTATGGCTGTAAAACTCCAAACGTCCGCGCATGCTCAAACAATTAAGTTTAGTTTTAGGTTGCACAGCAACTCCTATATTGAGTCTACGTTGTCATTCTTATACCGCATACATGAGAGTGACTTTTTGAACTCAATATCTTAAAACTGATTAACGGTTAGTTGTAGATAAATATAGTTTTATCGATAATGTGTATTTAAGGAGCTTGGCGGTAATGTTTCTTTGATCTAACAACGTGCTTCATCGCCAATACTACTGATGCTTCTATTGGTTTATCTGACTGGCGGCAAGGACAGACCAAGACTGCTGCATTAGTTCTTGTGATAGCTTGAATCAGTGAACAATTTATTCGATAGAAAAACAAAATTCAAAGGCTTACAGGTCTATTTTGCGACGAAAATGATATAAATCTATGAAATCTATGAAAAATTCGCTTAAATATTTCTGGATTTGGTATTATAACAAAGTGTTAGAATAATATCAAAATAAGGCTAGTAAGTAAACCTGTCAAACCAGTTAGATACCAAAAAAATGCTCTTTATTAATATTTAATTCCATTACTTTTTTCCCGTAAGACCGTCTAGTTTGTTTTCTGGGTTTTTGACTTTATAGAGTCCTTTGTAAAGTTTAAATGATCAAGACCATGCGAACTTTAAAAGGCCGCTAATTTGCATGGTTGTTTGGTGTTGTGGCCTAGGGCTGAGTGACAGTACCACCAAAACCACAGGCTTTTAGCTCTTCAATAAAAAGCACTTAAAACAAGAGGCTTTTTGAATGCGTTATCGATACAAGATCCTTGAAGTATATAGAAGTATATAAAGTGTTTGTTTGTTGGTTTGAAGAGTTTCTTTTCGAGACTTTTTACCGTGATTTGTTATGCAAGACTGTCGCTACAATCCTAGAAACCTAGCCCTAAGATCTTTTTGAAACCTTTCTTGAGAGTCTTTTCCATTACTGCTGCTAATGTTACCTTCGCTGAAAGGACCTGCTAGAAAGTAATTTAAAGAAATGATCGATCTGTATTTGAATGAAAACTTCTGTTGCTCCCTAAACTCGTGCCCACTGATAACACATTCATTTTTAGAATTCATTTGGAAGCATGAAACTAAATTCTACCACACCTTTTATTTAATTTTAAAAAATAGTTCAATTGTATATTTCTTCTATACAAATCCATAATTTTTTCGACTGATTTGTTTTATTTCAACTGTGGTCTGTAATCTGTGCGGTGATCTGTGATAACGTTGGTAATAAAGCCGTCGGGCAATATGACTAGTGGTGTTGACAATTCTGCAACACCACTTAGAGTTGTTTTTTTGATTTAGTTTGCTACAAACTCAGTTTAGCAAAGTTATTTTTGAAAATATCAATATCAATTTTGTGTTTATTATTTTACGTACTCAATATATTTTACTAGATGCTTTTATCACTCAAGGGCCTTCATAATGGCTTTCCTTTAGATGGCTCTTTCATTGGTTCACTCAATTTTAAAACATTCTGTCTGCTTCTAGTTGAGTAATGCAAGAACTTGAACTTTTAATATCTTTTGAAAAAAGACATTGTTTCTAGAAGTTCTAATTAATGGTAAGATAGACGCTTTTACAATCATTGTTTTGGCTTCGTCTGTACTTCGATTTCGGCTTCTTTCACCTGACAGAAATTTAAAATATTGATTTAATTACAAAATTGAATGAGGCGGGTGCGTCATTATGCGTAGACCGTTCTTTTTAAATTTGACAAACTCTCTAAACAATAATTCCAACATAGACTGCTGAAAATGGTAAGTAAAGCTGCTGAGCCATGAGACAAAAGCCATTCCTCTTAATATCCTTTAAATACTAGCTATATTTATATAAATTCCCTCGTGATAAACCGTTTTAAGCCCGCCTTTCCTCATTGTGATTGACGCTTGTATCCTGTGATGAGGTCATTTTGCATAAATATATTTTAAAATCCATAGATATTTCACATCGCGGGGTAAACATTCGTTTTTGTTTTGAGTTGTGGGGTTTTTTTGTGTAGCAGCAGGTTTTAAGCTGTTTTTTCCTGCCTGTTGTTTACGGATAAAAGTGGCTTTTATTCCCCTCACTATTTCACTCGAACTAGTTGGAACAAGGAAAAATGGTAAAAGACGCTCCTGAGTTCTGCAATACAGGTAAAAAAAAACACTCACTTTCCGTCGTATTAGGTTGGTTTGTTGGCAGTCAAAGATTTACTCAAGCAATTGAAAATATCTTTATTCTAGCTCTCTAATGTTTTGTTTTTCAAAGTGATAAGTTAGTTGCATGTATCACTGACTAAAAATTATTATTTTATTTTCAAATCAAATTAATTTTGGAGTCGAGTAATTTCCGATGTCTTTGCTAGGGCCTGAGGCTTATTTATTGAACATTTTAAGTTCATTTTTAAAACTATTTCTTCGATATTCAAACAGGGCTTTACTTTAGGTGAAGAAAAACAATCAGTATTGTGAATTAAAATAGGATTTCGGCCGTTTGGTTACTTTGCCCCCTCGAGCTTAGTTTTGAAGATAAACTTGTTTACTGGACGTATAGTATATAGTATAGGCATCAACCGCTTCTATCATAAAAGCTTCTCTCTTAGAAGCTATGAATGCAGATCAAGATATAAATTTATCTTTTTTTCGTTTGCCAATGGCATTTAATTGCTAAAAAAATAATATTTTATACAAGAATAACACAGTAAGAGGTAATCTAAATACTCTCATATTACAGCAATCGTTTGCGAGGTTATTCTTCTGCCTATTGTTCTTCGTCTTGCCGATCAGTAAGTCTTTCATTTGCAAATTTCTTCTCTATGCAACAAAGACAAAATATTTTTTTCATATTGAATCAAAGTGAAATCTAGATAAGAAGCTATGTCAGCTTATTCACGCTTTGAATTGTTTTGAAGGGTTCAGAATAAAAAAAGGAACAAAAAACGTTAACGTTAGCCGTATAAGGAACGGTTGCAGCAAAAACGTTTTCGATCGACAATGTGTTTTATAACAGTTATCTATTTCAAAACGTTTATGTTAAAAGGATCGAATTATCTAAAATTTACGAATACTTATCCATTTGATTTGTTTAAATAAATTATAAACTACAACACGAGTAATGCCTGTTTCAAACGTCGAACTTTTCATGTTCCGAATTCACTGCAAACAAAATATATTTGAATGAATGGGAAAACGATGGGTAGAAAGTTTGATCTTCGGCCCTGGCAAAACGAGCACACATTGTGCCTCAACATTGTATTCTCCAATGTTGCTCATCATGGCAAAACACGGCAACACTGTTGAGGCTCGGTGTGGACGCAATAAAAGTTTCTCACAATTCTCAGAAACATTATTTGTATCCTGGACACAACATTTGTTTCCGCCACAATGTTTTGCGCGCAGCAAAAGGGGTCAACAAGGGATGTTGCCGCAACAATGTCAACAAGGGATGTTGTCCTCGCTTTGTTAGGTACTCAGAATGGGATCTTAACAGGCAAGAATAATGTAAAGTATATATATATGTAAACGGTGGTTTTAGTTTAGAGATTGCTATAATTCAGCAAGCCGATACTAGCCTTCTTCAGGTAAATGATATTGCTCAATTTATGGTTTGAAGGAAGTGCATATAAAATTGAATGACGTACACATTCCTTGTAAATCGTGAAACAACTGATTCGTTATATTAGTTCTCAAGGCAAGTGTTTGAAATGTAGTAAAAATTATTTCAGTTTTACTTATTTTACATTAGATGTTTCTTTTTGCCTAATTTGTAGTATCACACTTTATGAATTTGACGACACAATGATATAAAAAGTGGATATTTTATGACAAAAATTGTAGTGTTAACAAGATTTTTGTAAATCCCCAGCGTAAGCCTTTTTTACAAGTTAATTCAGCTGTTTTATGTCTCTCAAGCTCTGGATATGCAAAAAAGAGGGACAATGTTGATGGGTTTTGATAAATGTATTGGATTTAGTGCGCGTAATACAAAACCTAATTACCGGCACTCTTCATCTTAGCTGGCGATACTATTTCAACTGACGCAAATCTTATTATTCCAAGAAGCCATTGTCGTTTGTGCTAATTTTTTCTAATTATTTCATTTGGAGAGCATCATGGGATGGCAATATGGTCATATTGCCAGGAATACGTCGGTAACGACTTCCTCTTATTCCATTTGTGTGTGTGTGTGTGTGTGTGTGTGTGGTGTATACACTTATTTCAATAGACGAAAAATGCGTATGACAGCGGTTCGCTTCAGTCAATTTTTTCCTATGTCGTCAAAAAACAGTGTGTCTCGGAATATCAAAACACGAAGACAAAATTGCGGTTCACAGTTCCAATGCATAACCCATTGCACGCTGGAATGCACACAATCAGAGCTGGGAACATAACAGTTACTAATAAAAACTAGCTTTCTATTGTTTAATTCATGATATTTAGCACTAGCCATTAGAAGAATGCTCTAGTTTTACTTTCTAGCATTTGTTATGCAAATGTAAACCTGAAAACGTAATTATCTAGGAAATCCATTGATAATATTTAGAGAAAGAAACAACTCTAGCTCTTGTATAAGTAGATTATATGAAAAGAGAACAAAAGTACTGGTTTAGCCATACTAGAGTCGACGCAGGGGCGGACCCAAGGGTGATGGACATCGTGACTACACAACCCTCCTCTTGCTCAAATTCACAGTATATCCTTAGTAACAGTCACTCACTTTCTTCGCATTTCTGGTAAAACCTTTGCTATAGTCAATCCCTCCCCTCCTTTTCCTGGATATTCACTTCTTGGATCCGCCCCTTACGATGTATCTCCACTTCCGATGATGCTTTTTGGGTTTAGCTTTAACCTTTTCGGGTCGACTAACTTAATTGAAAGTGTATAATAATGTTAAGAAACACGCTTGGTAGAATAAAGCTGGGTGAGGGTACCCCCCCGAGTGAATGCATCATGAAGAAAACTGTTTTTTTTTTTTGTTTTTGTTTTTGTTTGTTTGTTTGTTTGTTTGTTTTTGTTTTTTTTTTTTTTTTTTTTTTTTTTTATAAAAATAACTAGTTCGTTTTCTTTTTTTTGGTGCCAAAAAGTTTACTACAACTCTGTTTTTATTATTCTATATATATTTGTGAAAGACTAACAATTACCATTTCACTGATGACGACCTGAGATTAAATTCCGCCGTATAGCCTCTTGTGTATTTAAACATTAATCATTGTATTGAGTGATAGTAAGCCATAACACTGAATAAGGACTAAGAGAACTAAGCCACTTCTTGATGCATCAGCTCCTTTCAATTGTGTTCAATTGTGCTCAAACCTTCCCTGAACAAAAACGTAATTCCATGTTGAACAGTGATAAGCTATATAGCTTTTTTTTCTCAGTCTATACATAACTTATAACGCCCTAATAAGCAGCATGTTAAAGTTTTTAAGGTGTAATTGTTAAAAGTTACTTATCAAGTTATCTGATTATCATAACTTTTAAATCCATATTATTTTGATTATCTTAATTGATCTCTTCGCTTTCATTTCCATTTTATTCTCAATTCACGTGCTTACATTCAAATTAGAATTGACTGTAAAATAGCATAAAGATATAGATTAATTTCCAGCTTAAAAGAGTACATCCTTCTAGTAATAGCTACAAGATTAACAGCAACAACGCCATCACTAGCTTTAGCTTTAGCTTTTTAATTTCATGCTCGCTGAGAGGCAAATATTGACACTGATATAAAACCATTTACAAGATAAGAATTTTAGTTGCGAAATTATTGATTTGGTAAGAATCGAAAAGCTTGAATAGTGTTTGCTTTGGTTTGTTTTGTGGTTAAGTGCTGTGGAGTTATCAGAATACAATATCACTGTATCTGGTTCGTGCTCTCAGTTCTGTATAGTACCTCCTGAAGCAAGGGAATTCATTGCAAGGTATCTCACATCCAGATAGCCTTAGTTCGTTAGTTAAGTAGCAATCTTTCAATACCTTAGGTTGTGAAACATTTCAAACGTTCAGCTAACAATGCCCATTTGCCATTCTATGCAGAATCATCGTTTCAGGTTATTGCAGGATTACTTAAGCATAGTTAACCAAGGATTAAGAGAAAACTATCTTCATTGATTAGAGTATATTACAAAGCTTATAAATTTGATTAGTTGCCAATAAATAGATGTAGCCTAAAAAGTTAATGTTAGATTCTCTCCATGTCTCTGATGATACAACAGTTTAGCGTGCGACTGATATGAATTCCCTCCACTATAGTTATATTCTTGTGGTTCTCAGCGACCCCTCTAACTCCCATTTAAAAACGCGCATGGCCGCACGTCTCTGGTTATGGTCAATTTTTGTGGGTCTATTATCGTTTTTACTACGTAATTTAATGATCACTTTATCTCTTAATAACTGATAGTGCCCTTTAGCTAGTAATAAAAGATTGTAGTTAAATTTTTATAACTTTCGCAAAAATAGAAAAAGTGAAAGAATTTCCTAGGCCTATCAGCACTCGTTGCGATTTTCATCTGCGATATAAAGTCTTTCCATAAAATCGACGCAACATACAAGAACGATTCAATTGCTCAAAAATGAAATTAAACTGTGTTGCTATCTTCTAATTGCTATTAATTGGACAAAGCAGAAACATTTGTCAAGACACTACACGTCAGTACCCTATTGAATCAAAGCATCTTTTGTGATTTTTGCTAATTCAAAATAACTTGACATGATCGAGCATAACGATCGGAGAAATACTGGAAATTGATGAAGTGTAGACAACATTATGCAGAGGTTACGAAGAGTACGTCGGTGTACAGTGTATATATGCCGCTGTTAATAGCTGATAACATAATGATCAAAATGAGGTAATTGCGCTGTTAATTATTCAGTAGCCTTTGTACGTGAGTCAAGGATTTAAGAGAGTGTTTTGAGTTAGGAAATGGCTTAATAGAGCAACGCTGATCGCGCTCTGAAAGACTCCTTAAACTCTATACAACTCACGAGAGACTCATTGTAAACTATAGATAATGAAGGTTCTAAATGCACACTGACTTGAACACTAACCCTCTAGCTAAAATTAGTGCACCGACTATCTTCCCTAAGGTACGTACAATTGTTGTTATAAGTTTCAGCTTAAAATTTGGAATTTAACAAGTGGTGATTATACTTTTCTTCAAAAATGAAATTTGAAGTTTCGAAATAGCTTTTTATAACGCTACTACTTAAGCCGCCTGGAGCTGCCTTCTGTTCAAAACATGCATACTAACTTCTTTGACAGTTTTTGTAATTTCGTTCTCATTTTCGTACTTTTAAGCCATAAAGAATGGAATAAATTGAACTTTCATATTAATATTTTCCATGATATTTTCATGTTATTAACGGAAAAGGCATACTTTCATATGTTTACTTCTGTGACTTAAAATTCCAAGCACGAACTAGTTTCAGTCTTATCTTACTCCATAAAAAGGTACGTTGATAACATGTCATTTAATATCGCTTTACAAAAAGGGAAACGACAAATTTACATAACTCTCTCTTACAACTATAGAAAGCATTTTTTTATTGAGGTTGTATTTTTTCTGTCTACTTTTTTATTTATAAAGATGAAATCATTTGAATTATTTTGATGATATTTTTCAAAAGGAAATTTGTTGTATATCCGGCGTAATGTTATAGTCATTCGTCTCAATCACCGTTAGGGTAAGGATTATTGTTTGATACCTGTGCCATACCTGCTGTAATGAGGTGATAAGGACATCTTGCACGTCTTGAACAAGCCCTGATTTATTTCATAATTTCATTCCTTAATCAATATTTGTTATTAACTTTTTTGGCCAACATTTTAACATGAGAGGGGTGGGACAGCTTGGTTTTTATTCCCCACCTCTTCCCCCATATAATTAACCTTTCATCATAGAACCATCTTCAGTTATCGTATCCTTGGAAAAGAGGTTTAAATAGCAAAGAACGCAAATACGATGTAAAATCCTGGTGCTGAGACCAACGGACAGTAATGCAATCAAAGGAAGATTAAAACGAAAAAATAATTACTACACCAAGTCAAACTCAATAATATTAAAACAGTATTGAGCATGCGTCAGTGTGCGTTTCTTTTGTGTAGTTTCGTTTAGATTCCATTTAGTCTAAAATTGTATTAAACTCGCTCTAATTTTCATTGAGAAAAAAAATTCATTAGATCTAGGGTCATGAAAATAAAGTACCGACCAATAGGCCAATCTGACACGAACAATCGGATTTTCCTTTGATATTTCATGCACAACGTTATTTTCAATTAAACGTAGAATGTGAAAGCCAATAAAGTAGTTAGAAGTAATGAAAAATTTTTTTTGTTTGAAAAAGACGTTTTTTTCCATACTCATCAATTATCTTTCCTATGCCGGAGGAAAGAACACAAAAATGCATAAGGCTATATTAATAACTCTTCCCAGGTCCCAGGCCATTTTATTGACAAAAGAAATCATGTGAAGTCATTCAGTTTTATCGCAAATGAGTTTTGCTGTTTTGATCATAAAGTGTAAACTGAAATTAAATCTCTTAATCCTAGTGATTGTATGCAAGCTCCATACAACTCTAACTCTTACTTCTAATGTTTAGTCTCGGGTGAATACAACACAAAAACGCTAAATGAAATTATCTCCTTAGTTTAACTTGAAGCTGTCATAATGCCCTAGAGTATATGGAGGGCTTTTTGTTTGATATATCATTCCGCGTCTAGCGTTATTTTCTTATCAGGAAAGTACAGACTCCTATTCCTGTCATGACGTACTTTATCACTATATATATATACTTAACTAGAAGTTCGTTTGATTCAAAGAAAATGTCATGTGGTTGTTGTATGATTCTTTTTGACATACAGCTGCATACTGCTATTCTGTGCTTACATTTACATCTGTTATCAATATTTATTGCTGCTAAAGCATGGAACATTGGATATATAATGATAAAAGAAGGAAACAAGATCAAACGATACCGACGATTGATTTACGGAGAGTGTAGCGGAAAAGAAATGATTTAAAGCACCTTTTCGTGTCGGAAACGACAAACCATTCGGAGTACACTCTGAACATCCATGACCTAAATGATCGCTCACTCATTCCAAGAAAACGTTTTCGGCTGATCTACTTGAGAGCTCTATTTTCCTCTTTGTGTCTGCACGCATCGTCTTAAACTTCAACAGCCTTGAAAGATGATTCAAAGTTAAAACACCAAAATGGGTTGGGCATAAAGTTCTTCATCGATGACAGATAAAGGTAAAATGTATCCTTGTAAGAAAAGGTAATAATATTTTTAAACAATATTCTATGATATGCATTGCGATTTTTGTTTTGTTTTCAATTTTTCTTTGTAATTGCTGTTGCTCTCCAAATTTGTCCTTACAATTTCAAAGGTCAATTTGAGTTATTAAGATAATTACAATATCAGGCAAGAGCGACTGGAGTCAGTTCTCTTTTTTTATTCGGTCTATTTTTCATTTTCCATTTTGTTTTTTTTGTTTTTTTTTTTTTAATTTCGTTTATTTACACTCATCAATATATATTTATCAAGCTCAGTAGCATGTTGTTACACTGTTTCATAAGAGTCTTCACAGTCAAGCATACTGAGGCAAAGTGAATTTTCTATTAAAACAAGCCTGCAGCGAATATTATGGAGTCATGAATTGAACATCTCGACCCCATGTTTCTCTGCCTGTTGCGACATTCTAACACCAGCACACTCAATCAAAACCGATCATTTTAATCTCGATCATACCAGAATTAGTGGTGATTACTTTTTGATAATAAAGACATGAAAAACGTTCTAGAAAATGGTAACCTCACTCTTGCCGATGTAGATTCTTTTAAAATATGTCCTCAGTTTACTGTAGCCAATCAGTGCTCAGTATTTGGTAATCTATTTCACAAAGGATAATATATCTTATTTCTGTGTATAAATGTCAACAATTTCGAAGATAGATATGTAGCATATAAATTCCCCTTTAAGTCATCAAAGTGGATTAAAGAGATCCTGGGACAGCACCAAATAGACATTCTCTTCCTTCCTCTTTTTTTTTTTTTTTTTTTTTTTTTTTTTTCCTTTCTTACTACAACAAAACTTAGTAAAGCCCTTAAGTGTTAATAGATCATTAATTTTCATTTTATTTGCCAAATGCTTTTCTAAACTCCTTTGTTTGTTTTTCCATCGATTTTTGAATGGAGCGGGCATTATGGTTGAGCCAAGCTGACTGTATATGTATGTATAATGTATATATAAGTAAACTGTTACAATCGAAACGAGAGGAGAATTACATGATTACCACCAGGGAGTGAGGAAGAGGGTGATTGTTGTTGAACCATGTCTAATCAGCATTTGATATCATGAGTATTATCAACTCTAACCTTTTTACATTTAGAAAAAGAAGCTTTTAAATCGGCAACTATAAATGAATGATTTCAATCTTAAATATTTTCCATTTCTGTGAGAGTGTATATAATTGATATAGATCATCCCACCTGCATCACGGAGGTTCAAGTCCCGTTAGCAGAGCTGTGCCCTCTTTCCATTAACCAACGTACTTCTGATATAAATATGTTTTTTTAATTGAAAAGAGTAGGCATGTCATATCATGATATAGGTCTCTTAGATTGTTTCGGTGTATTCATTCTCTTTCCTCAGCCTTGGTTAGTTGAAGTAGTCATTTAGTAGATCCGGATTAGTGTTGACGGCTCAAACTATAAGTTGATTTATGTCATGTTGTATCAATCACCAAATAATATAAGTGTTTTATGGTCGAAAAGCTAATAGAAAAATAATTACTTAAGGAACACTAGTTTAAAACATATGAACATATAGAGTGAAATTATCTGATAATAAGAGGAGGAAAAACGACAAAGAAGGAGAAAAAACACCGCAAACAAACCGGGTAAAAATCAAAAGATTAGGTTAGAGATGAAATGAAGATAATAATAAAACAGTTATTTTTTCATTTCGGGTAATCTGTTTAAAAATGTACTTATATCTGTCCACGGTTTCTGGTTGAACTGGCTTTATCTATCTAATGACTAGAAGTTGTCAAAGGCCTTAGTGCAGTCTTCT
>JANTNT010044888.1:0-12359 GCA_024752375.1 Entacmaea quadricolor | reverse complement strand
TTTCATAAAACGCATAAAATATAAATTATTCCTGAACAACGAATGTTTCTTTACAAACTGACTATTATACCCTTTAATTTTGTTTTTTTAAATAATACGAAGAGGTGAGGTGATTTCGCCAGTTTAAATGTTTGGTGTAAGGTTTTGAGATTTTCTTTGCTGTAGGAAGTCGCTGGTGTTAAAAATATTTGCTTGTTGGCTTGGGACATAAATGAGACAAAACGGCACATTTTCAGATTGACAAAATGGATTATGTATATATTTTAATTTTCGTTTATATTGGACTTTAATTCAACATATGTTAACTGTTATATGTATTAACAAATATAATAGTCCCATACAAGGTATTTTGTCCATAAAGCCTGTTTCTACTTACTTTTGCATTTAGTCTTAACTTACAACCGCAATAATCCTGTTGTTATGAATTTCAATTTTTTTTAATGCTGTCTCTGGCTTCATGCGAAGTTACGAACCAGAGCGATAATAAGGAATTCTACTGACAAACAGTGTACCCTATGTTTATACTCATTTTGATTATATTCACTCTTCTTGTGTCTATATATAATATAAATACACACACAAACTAAAATTAAGTTTTACAGCTTATTACTGTTGAGAATTATATCCTACTAGGAGGTTAAAAACCTTCTTAAACAGTTCTTCCGAATTTTTCAATTTATCTCTTTTTCCTAAAGGAAATTTTGTCAGGAATTTGATATATATTTGGTTACAACTTTACATTTTACATAACGTTTTATGCAGTAAAACAATTTTCTGTAATTAAATAAACCGATTATAGAGCAAAAATATGCCAAATAACAAGAGCTAAATGCCCTATATGAATAGGAAAGATACTCATCTGAACTAGTCTTCCATAATATGTTTATTTTCTGTTTTCAATTTCATTTGAATACGATTATGTCTCACTAATGAGAAGTTTTTTTTTATCATGGTTCGTGTGTGGGTGCATGTTTAAAATTAAGAGCAAGGCAGTTTAGAATCTCTTTCAAATCCCTCTGCAGATAACGACAACGAGAAAAAGGAAAACTCCTAGATCGTCGGTTATTTACATTCTGTCTGGCACATTTTCCAGTGTTTTTTAAAGTGGAGGGCTTCAATTAGTATTTAAAGTCTTTATAATAAAAAAAAACCTCTCAAACTATTAAGCTATCCTTTTAAAAGCAAGTGACAATTTACCCTAATGATAGCATATAAAAGCTTACTCTAAAAGTATCTATGGTAATTCCTTCAAGACTCGACGTAGTAGAATGGCCGGTATATATTCGCTTTGTTCGTATATTTGCACCTGACAAAGTCTTTCATAAGCCTATATTTTAAGTCCACCTGCCTAGCTACTGATCCTGAAAACAGGACCAGGTGACAACCAAATAAAATAAACCCCACTTCAATTTTATCTGTTTTTTCCCCTAATTCTAAGAGATACACTAGCCGAAAGTAATTTTTTCTCAAATAATCTGATATCATAAATCAAAATAACAGCTGAGTGGGACGACTATGTTTTATATTGACAAACACACGAGAAAACAAATTTGTTTAAGAGGATCGGTAGTTTACAAGTCGGCTGTGAATGATGGCAAACACGACACTAAACCAAATTAATGAGATAAAGAAAATCACATCAAGAGCACGGAACATGACTTCAAGTGTTTACATTATTTAATATTTATATTTAAAACGCGAATCACAGTAAGAATGAGAAGTCATTTAAGATAAGAAACATCGAGACTCGGCAAAAAAAAATTATATTAAAAAGATGGAAAAAAGATAAAGAAAACCAACAATAGGCTATGCAATAATTAAGCAAACATAGAGAAGTAGGGAAAAAATTGAATGGAAATTAAAAATCGTTTTCATAACCTTGATGGATTTCAATATTCGATTTCCCATTTAAGAAGAGAGATAATTATTTTCTTAATGAAAGAAGAAATTAAATTTGGTTTATTTTGTAAACTAAACTGATTGAAATAATTTGAATTGTAGTGCCTGCATCATATTGCATAAATCTACTCGACGTACATGTCACTGGTATCACATACGACACAGCTTTATCCTCGTGTCTTTTATTACCCTCATAGTATGAAGCATATCGCTTAAGCACACAACTCAATCTTGGTGTCTTTAATTCACCTCTTCTTTGGGCATTTTTCCACTGTATAAAGCATCCATTCTATCAGTGAGACATGCCAATTATAACGTACCACCATATACAGTGTGGCTCCACCAAATACATCTGGATTTTGTCTTTAATTTAACGCGCCATAAAGGGTTAACTTCCAAAATATAGCACACAGCGTAATTTTGTTATCTTTAGTCACATCCACCTTATGGGGCATGGCTTCGGCACCATACGGCAGTGTAATATTGATGTCCTTAATTGCACACACCCTATGGGGCATGGCTCGGTACTATATTACACAATGTGTTTTTTGTTATCCTTAATTGCACACAACCTATGGGGCATACCTCGGTACTTAAGACGTGTTTTTGTTGTTTTTAATTGCACACACCCTATGGGGCATATAGTTCGGTACTTACGTGTTTTTTTTTTTTGTCCTTAATTGCACACACCTTATGGGGCATGGTTCGGTACTATACGACAATGTATTTTTGTTGTTGCTGTTGTCCTTAATTGTACACACCCTATGGGGCATGACTCAGTATGACGGCTAACAGCTAGATCTTAGTGTCCTCAATTACTTGAGAGCCATCAGTTTCTTCTGATTTTCTAGATTTGCTTCTCAAGAGACTGAAAGAACTAGTGTTCTGATGTTGCTCTGCGTCTTGTCTTTTTAGAGTAGATTTTAAGGTCGATCTTGACTTCGTGTAGCTCCCGGCCCTGTATGCCATGAATTTCTTGTATCTGCAGCAACAAACCAGCATAAGTAGGTATTTTTTGTACTCTTTGCGAAACTGGTGGGTTAGGATTCCATAAACTATGGGATTCAGACAGCTGTGAACGTATTGTAGAATCGATGAACACTCCATAATATACACTGCTTGCTGTTTTTGATTTCTGTCGCCAAAATAGACAATCATGGCCGCTAATTGATAAGGAAACATACAGACCGCAAAGAGAATGACGATTACGGCGACAGTTTTAATGATCTGAATATTTTCTCGTCTTGCCGATTGTGAAACTGCCTGGCCGTATTTGTCTAACAGGGTGCCCGGTATTTTCCTGTGCCTCAAACAACGAACGATCTGTACGTAGGCAAATGCGATGATGATTAGAGGAATAAGGTATTGCAGAAGAAACAACAACACGGTATAGGTTTGCGAGCTTGAATCACTCCAAGTCTCATTGCACTGCTTTTTCTCATTCATATCTGTGATAACCATCAATGGTAGAGTAATTGCAAGCGACATGAACCATATACAGCCGGCCCATAGCATAGCTTGTTTCGCTGTCAGGTTTTCTCTGAGAGGAAAAAGTACACCATAGCATCTGTGGAGGGCCATTGAAGTAAGCGTAAAAACGCTGGCAAAAAAAGTTACCGTAAGCATCGGCCATACGAACTTGCAATAGAACAGAGAATACTCGAAATTTCCAGTGTACATGTTTTTATTGATAGCAAGTGAGAGAATAAGAAATGCTAGGTCTGACACAGAGAGATTCAGTATGAACATGTCGCTTGCTGTGCGCCGAGTTCCTTTGCCAATAACCACAAGCAAGACAAGTCCATGTCCAGCTAGTCCAAATAACAGAGCGAGAATGAAAACCACTTTGATGATCTCATTTTCGACATAGTTCGTTACTAACGATGAAGCGTTAGTGCCATTCATTTCAGCTGTGAGAGTTAAAATGACACACCTGAATCAGCTGGCCTTTCGTTCCTTCGGAGTAGAAATTAAACTCTTTACTCTCTTGGAAGTGCTATTTCCCTTTTATATCTTGTGTTGTAGAAACGAGGAAGATGCTATCAAAGAAAGAATTTCTAGATATTTCTTCACTTACTTGAAACGTGTTCTCTTGCAGTTCAATATTCGACTTAATGACCAACTCAAGGAGTGCTTGTCAGGGTTCTAGGTGGTGATGCGTCGGTTCCAACTGCCTGGTGTATGGTTGACTTCATATCACTTAAATACCGATCTTGTCCAAATTAGTGATTTGAACTCGGTCTTTCGAGAAGATGTTGGATGTGCCCCAACATCTATGCCAAAAGCTGTTTACTTTATTTGCCGACTGACTTGTAATAAATACTACTGAATAATGACGTGCGCAGTGTCTTGTCGAGGATGGATCTCAAAAAGGCGGCTAACTCTAGGGATTCTCAATAGGAAAATGCCCTAAAATGCATTGCATTGGCTTGCTAGCAAATCCCGCTCATGCGTAAAAGGCCTATCACATGACCATTTAACTAATCAGAATGATGGCAATTCGGGTTATTGGAGAGGCCGCCCAGGAACTGTCACCTATGTGGCTTCTATTCTTTTGTTTTACCGTTTCTCGTTTTAAATCGATTTCAACAATTAAAAGATTAACTGTTTCCGGTTATTTTTATTTTTGAAAATTGAATTCAATATTTAGAGGAGAGCAAAAGTTTATCCAAATCTTTCTTGAAGGCCATTTGTCAGGATTTACTTGTTTCATGTCCGCAATTTTTTTTGACATAGGATTATTTCAGGGAACGAAAAAATATATAGTAATTCAAGCGTTTTAACGATGATCAAAGTAGATATTTTATAATTGATTCTCCTTCAGCTTTGCTGGAGAGTATAAGTCACTATTGTGATCCATTTCTAAGAGCTGGGTTTCGTGGGCAAAAATCATTGGATAAAGTTATTGACTTTTATGTTAGCTGGAGAGAAATTCCACTTAGAATGTGCTTGAGGGTTGTATCCTGACTTGCTGTGTTATCTATGCCTCATAGAAAGCTCTGACCAATAAAAACCAAATGTTCTTACGCTAGATTAAAAACAGTTCATCTGTAAAGATGTTACTGTGAAACGACTGAAGTGCTATCGATTCTACCCAGAAACCCTCTACTCTTTGTTCTAGAAGGTAGAGCATGGTCAGTTGGTTTTCCGCGAGTATAAGTCAATTATCGTGGACAAGCTCACGGTTTATAAAATAATGTTGTGTTTTATCCGAGATTAGCTGTTAGGAAATTGGAACGAACACCTTGGAGCACTGAGAACCCATTAATCGCTTTTTAATATATTTTCAAAATACAAAAAATGGTCACTTTGGTATTCCAAGCTCAATACAATCTCCTTTAACACTTGAAGACCAAAACACATTTTCTTGAAGAAAATTAAAAAAAAAAAAAACATTTTCAACAAAAATCCAATTTTTCTTCATAATAATAATTGATGAATTGTTTACATCAAGGAGAGAAAATAATGGATGTTGGTGAGTCATGCAGCGATATTAGGATGCGTTCTTTCATGTTCATTCAAATTTTAAATACGGCAGAACAATAAAAAAAAAACGCTAAAAGAAAGACTTGGTAGTATTAGTTTTTGGTTTTGAAATGTCAATACAGAGCTGCAGCGACTTTGGTATGTTAAAAAATCGAAAGACAAATAATAGCTTTATAGGCATGTGAGATAACATATGTTAGTGTCAATGATTGTATGCTTGCCGTTCAATCTAGATATCTAGGGTTTCTATTATCCTGGGGAAAAAAAGAAAGCTTCCGGAAAATTTACCGTAGTGTAAAAGGTGAATGCAAAAGAGAACTTCATTTTGCCGCATGACTTTTCTAAATCGACAATTTAGGAAACCTTCAAAGCGAATACCATGGCATTTACTTTCTAAAATGGTGTTGATTAGATAACCCCTCCTTGGAACACCACCCCAGATAACAACCATGTATTTCCTTTCAACCGCAAACTAACTTATTGTCCGCAAATCTTATGGTTTTTCTTTGGTCGGATTGATTTGATTTTACTTTTCTCCCTCAAGGCACCGGAAGAACTTTGAAGTAAAGCTTTATCGCATCAATCAAGTTCGTTGTAGCATTCGGTCAAAAGAAACATGGCGTCTTTTAGAAGATTATTGGATCACGTTGCTTTGACAACGGTTATCATGGCAACCGCTTTTCAATACTCGATTAATATTTTGGTCAACTTTCTTGGCCTAAAGATTTTTTCCCCTGAAATCCATTTTTCTTATGGTAAATGTCCCTTTTCACTTGTTTAAAATCTCATTCCATTTTATATTTTACATGAGCCAATACAGCAATATCTGATAACTAGATAAATGTTTGTGGACCCATTAACGCGGGAAAACCTTTGCCAATCCGTCCCCGAAGACATTGTTTCTCAATTCTCTAGATTAAAAAGATTTCTCAATACTTTTATTGTGGAAAATTTTGCGTTCATTCGCTTCAATTTCCGCAACATCGCATTATGGAAGCACTGAAAATCCAGAAATAACAACTTTAAGAAATATTGTGCAATCCGCCTGGAGGCATGCAAGATAGAAGTTTAAAAAACATACAACAGATGGTAACAAGAAAGAAACTGGTACACACATGCTTGCAATTTTTATCGTAAATTGTTGAATCATTTTTACTTTTCTCTTTACTATTTTCAATATTTTTGATAAAACGCTATTTTCTTTTGGCATTTTAAATCAAAGTTTCAAGTAAGTGCTTTTTCACGGCGAGAAATTAAATATCAAATGAGCGCGTGTGCAGTTTGTATAGTTTCCTACAATCACCAAACCCGGCTGAAAGCAAGGCTTTTAACTTTCATGTTGATAGCAATCCAGATGTATTTAAAAGCATCATTTTTCGCCATCAACTGTTACATTTCAAAACTAAATTGTTTGACTAAGCTAGCATTTTCTGGTAATGTATTAAAATGAAACACGTGAATCTTTGAATTTAAAGCTTTAAAAAAATGAAAACCCTCTTTTCGTAATCTTTATGGGTTGAAAGCTGGATCAGAGCTTTTTAAAGATTCTGGGGTTAAATGTTTATCCTTAATATTTCTGGAACAGGCCATATGCAGTTTTCTCAAGCCAATATGGTTAAACTGCAAACGAAATAGGAAAAACTATAATTGGTTCTTACATCTATCAATCCATAGTTTATTGGGTCAGTTAGAACTTTGGCATTTTCGAAATGGGGAACAAAAGGAAAATAGAATGTGAACTGAACAGCAATAATAATCAGTAGTATCGTTGAAGATAGAAGTGGAGTAGTCGCGGTGGAATAAAGTATAAAGACGTGGGAGAAATGTCAGGTAAATCTGTTGAACATGTCAGGAACTAGAAAGACTTGTCTGCAATAACGATATAAATGGCGGCGTTGTGGCTGTCTCTCGGGAAATAACAATGTTAGGGCGCGATGATCTTCCTTGGAATGACGTCAGGATTTGTACGAGCCGACGACAGAAAGCTGGCTACAGGAGATTAAAGATAACTACGAACCATGGTTACAACGGATGCCCTGTATAAAGTGTACAAAGTGAGAAACCTTCGTTGATAACCGATGTTGTAAACAAAAAAAGTTTTGTAAAGAAATGAGTTTAAGAGTTTTAATTCTACCATCACTTTAACTATTGAACACCAACTTTAACTTAAGATAATTCCGTATAAATATATTTTTTATATTTTTGTGAATATCTCGAAAACGGAACAATTTTTTGTTTAAACTGAGTTTTATAGTTGATAAACTTATTTTGCTTGATTTGCTGTAATAGAAAAAGAGGAGTCACCGAGAGATTTTGTAAAATATCACCATTATCGGGCTAAAATGACTCTTTTCCGAGAGGACTGGGGCGAGTTCTTAGAAAGTTTCCATTTATCGCTTCAAAGATTAGAAAAATATTCCAAACTGCGTATTACAAAGATTTTACTAGTACTTTGAGTGAATATGTTCGCAAAATCGTAATTTTGTTTTTTGAACCATGCGCAGTAAATTGCGCAGTGCAAAACTACGGACTGAAATAAATCTTGGCAATTTTAAAAATTTGATATAAATGATTATAAAATTTATTTTTTTAAAACTCAATTGTACAAACTTTTTGTTGGTAAAAGTTCTTTCTACTTTTCTGTTGCTATAGTACTGTTGCTGTTTTTAGTAAACGTGGTTTAAGAAATTTTTTATTTCTTATAGTTATTTGTCTGGCTAAAATTCTAAAGAAGATTGCGCACATTTAACGTCTTATCTTCTACTCGTAGTCGTGATTTATTAAACATTTTGATAACAAAATCTTATAAAGAGAAGATGTGGGAGCTTTTTACAATGTTTTGTGGCAAATAAATGTCTGAAAGGATACTGCCCGCACAATTAATATCGAATCTACATCCAAAACAACTCATATCTTGATTGCGACTCCGAGGGAAAAAAAAGGGTATCTTTTCATGTTTAGAAAAAAAACAACACGTCGGTTTTCCCTAAGGACACGAGACTGTAGGGTCACCGCTCACAACATTTTGCTTGGTTTTTCAAGCATCACAATTCTCCCTTGGTATATTTGATCAAATCGATAAAACAGTTTAGAAAATTTTCAACCAAATTTTGATGTATAGCAGTTTCTATTGATAATCTACACGGTTATTGCTTTTAAGCCTCAAAACATTAAGATAAATGCCAGAGTTTTATAATTAAGTGCTTTAAGGTTTACGACATCTTGTCTCTTGCTTTAGTTTAAAGCAGCTATCATTTTTTGATTTGTTGCACACAAATTCCTTCTTTGTTTTGGCTTACCAAGATATCAATGTTATCTACCGGTGGATAAGCCACTGAACGACCTCTGTAGTGAGGTAGGTGGCTAGAATATCAAATATCTGTCGAAGTACCTGACTTGTTCCCGTGCCCTTCAATTTCAGTTTCCTTATTTTAAGTGTGTGTTTTGTTGTTAACAAAGACAAAATGCATCTCGTCTTACTGACTACTGCTCTTGTTAGTACGCTGGTACTTCGAAGTCCATAACAAGTTGCATCTCAATTATATACAAAAAAGCTTCTTCATACATTATCTATTAATCTTGTTTATTAAAGCATTTCATAAGAACACTTTATATATTCTTGATTTATTTGAACAACCTCGAGAACTGGCCTCCAAAGTCTTTCTATTCGAGTGCAAAAGAATGTTTTTGGGGCATTTGGTCAGTGAGCGTTATCTCTAGTTTGTTTGTTTCCCGTCGTATCTTTTCCTTTTTTAATTATTGATTTGTATTTGTTTAAATATTATCCGACAAATTTACATTTGCTTGTTCTTTTCGTCCTTGCCCATGTTTTAGAAAAACAAGAAGTCGGATGGTGATTTTTTCTGTTTTTTCGCTTCAAGGTGAAGAGATGGTATAGGTATTAGATTGTCGATAAATCAAAAAATGTTTTGTCATCAAACTTTTATTCGACCTTCATTTTTACTCAAAAAACAAACAAACATGCAGCGTAGGTTGTTGTTATTTGCCATTCTCAAAACAAGTCATCATGCTGCCATTGTTTGTCGCAAGGATGCGGATTTTTTGATTACATTTATACGTTTGTGCGGCTTTCCATCCATCAATTCGTTCGATTTTTAAAGTTCTACCGTTTGCCGTCCCAGCTATGGCGTTGTCCTCTCACCAATACAGTACTTTAGATGATGTGCTGTTCTCTCCTATGCTACGAGGGTTTTTCTCCGGGTTCTCCGGTTTTCCTCCCTCCGTAAAAATCAACATGTGAGTTTGAGTGTTGTATGTTGTAAATACTGAATGCAGTGGTAGTGTGTGTGGAGCGAACCCAACGGAAGAGCCCCTTAGGGGGAGCTGTGGTTGTAAAATATGAGTTTTATTTTTAATAGAAAGCGAAAATACCTCAATGTTCACCAATACGATAAATTCAAGGACAAAAAACGGAATTTTCTAAGAATCAACACAAAACATCTCGATTTTTCAAGAAACATGTTATGTTTATACACTAATACAATATTTTTATTTTGTACTTAGTATGTACATCTTCAAATAAGAAAATAATACATAAAGAAAAAGTAGAGGAGAATCCTTAGTTTACTGAAGACTTATTTCAACTTATATGTGTGTTTAGCGGCGGCGAAGTAGCTGTCACGAGGACTGGTGAGGTGTGGTGATGGAGCCTACACATGAATGACTGTTTAGTCTCATGTTTATCAGTGTTTTGTCGAACGAACAATTTACCTGAAGTTAGTTATCCGCTCATTACTAATGAACGGCAATATTTCGCGCCAGAAGCTTCCTTCGAGTGTTAGGATATTTAATTGTTTAGAAAAATCTCAAACGAAGCCACGAGACTGTATTCATATTTCTTAATTAGATACTTAATTGGCAATCAGAGAGATTCCTAAGTACCTCTTCCATAAACGAGCCGTTTTTACAACTACTCGAATTTATTGTAATGTGAGGTGTAAGTAATCGAAAGCACGGGTTTCCGAATACCAACACCAATAAGAACATAAGCGAAAGACTCTTACTTATTTCTTAGTAAATCTTCGCATCTATTCCGATTTTTAAAGTAATTTCTGCCAAGATTGATTTACAGGACAGTACAAAAAGTGTTATTAATTATGAAAGCCAAGATCAGGGCGGGCGTCAATAACCCCTTCTACAGCAAGAAATATAGTAAACAAATGTATAATTATTGGTACCTCCATCCGTTTCCTAAACTTGTATTAATGAATAAAGGGAGTGGGGAAAGGGTGGTGAATAGGATTGGAGGAAGGGGACTGAGGAGGAGGAGGGCAGGTTGCCTTCTCTCAGTTCCCCTAGTACCCTACCCCTTATTCCTGTGCTGTTACGCAACATCCTACGCCCATAGGATGGAGTCATACCGGGACGAAAATTCTTTTAGTTTTTCACTTCTCAACGTGTTTTTTATCCCGGGATGTCGACATCCTTTTCATCCCGGGACGATGGATACTTCTGAAAAGGCTCTAAAAGAGATTTTCAATCCAACAGAAGTGTTCACGTTGTCTTTATCCCAGAATGACATTTCATACCTGTGCTAAAGGCAGGGGAAAAACTGATCCCGAGATGAACTTTGGTCCTTGACCAGTTGACCAGACAATGATTTCAATAAAAATGGGAGCGGTCAGTGTAATGATTTAAGAATGGCTAACCTGTTTATTAACACGGCTTGACATGAATTTCCAAACGATGTTCGCAGTCTGGTTGCCTCTGTGTACAGCAAGTGATGACAGCATCTTTACTCTTTAACAAGAATTCTCATGTTAATCATAAAGGAGTGGAGGGAGTCCAAAAGGATTTTTCAGTGAAAGGGGTGAAGGGAGTCTAAAAGGATTTTTGAAACCAACTTACAAAAGGGGATTTCATTTTTATCGTCATAAGGACAAGAAAATTCAATTTGAAAATGGTGTTCGGACCCCTACCCTGCATCCGCCTTGGACAATAGTAGATAATTAAAATATTTTTATATAGCATTGTGGGGTATTTCACGGGCTAAAATCAAATCAGCGGGCTAAAATACATTTTTGCCTGCTGTTTTCCGCCAATCAGAGAAAGAGTCTATAATTCCTTAGAATAAGTAGGCAATTAAGCCATCAGTGTGGGATGGGCTCAAAAAACGTATAGGTATAGCGTAATAGGTAAATTACGATGGATCCAGCCAGTTCTCTAGATGCACCGTGCTGACGAGGCCCCAACAGGCCGAAACTGCAGCTGTCCACGGTTTCTGGTTGAACTGGCTTTCTCCATATAATGACAAGAAGTTGTCAAAGGCCTTAGTGCAGTCTTCTTCTGTCATGACAAGTTTAGGGCTCGTAATTTACCTTTTACGCTATGCCTATACGTCTTTTAAGCCCATCCCACATGGCTTACTTGCCTGCTCCTTCTTGTGTGATACTTTTTTGGTGGGATCCAGCCAGTTCTCTAGATGCACCGAGCTGACGAGGCCCAATAGGCCGAAACAGCTGTCCACGGTTTCTAGTTGAACTGGCTTGAAACCTCTCGAGTCGGACCAAAAACAGTTACGCCCGCGAACATCAACTCTATTGTTATATTGCGAGTGTCCTACAGATACAAAACTTAAATTGCCAGCCGGAAATATGCTGCAAATCCCTTTCAAAAGTTTTACAACTCCGATTGTCAACTCCCTAAAACCCTTATGTTTAAGCTAACACACAATTAGGATGCTTAAATTAAAATTTTAAAAAGTAATTCAAATTTTTGATCATTTTTTCCATTAAACTAAACAACCTTGACGCTGACTAAATACGAACCTTTTATTGGGTGAGAGCATCACATCAGGTAGGAATGACTTGAAATACTTCAACAAAAGCACCAACTGCCATCATTAAAGCCTGGTTTTCACTTGCGTCGGAGTCGGAGTCGGAGTCATAAGCAGTTATTGCAAGTGAAAACCGCTTGTCATAAGCGGAATCGGAAGCCTCGATGCCATGTTTACA
>JANTNT010044777.1:0-10890 GCA_024752375.1 Entacmaea quadricolor | reverse complement strand
CAAATGAGCTAAACTAATCCAAAAAGTGACACTTCAAGTTTAATTTTGACTATAAGCTTCATTCGGAGTACATAGAGACGGCTTAAATTATGTCTAAGTATATATACTTGATGATCAACCTCAGTAATCGGCTTACACACTGTGACAAGGCGTTTCTGCCAAGACCTCTCTATAGCTCTACTGAGGTGCGGACAGCAAGTGTCTGGCGCTAAGTCGTGTATGTCCACGGATACTTGAAGTTGTTTTGAGCGTACGAAAGACCCACAAGGTCAAGAAAACTAGAACGAATGCTATACCTTTTTATAGGAAAGAATATTAATCTTTTCCTTTTCCGGGCTTACCAGAGTTCCTTATTTGGGAAGACATATTTCAAACAAGTAACCGCCAAGAAAGGATCCCCCTATTTGGATTTGATCTTGAAGAGAATTCCATCGAGCATTGATCACGCGACAAACGAGACACTTTCTAAAAACAATGAAATCTAATATATATATATAGTTTTAGTTTTAATTTTTATGCGAAAATTAAATAAAACGAGCCTGCTCTGTTTTTAATTGACTGGGGAGTACATTGGCATTTTCCTGAGCTTTGCACTGGGGGGAGGCGAAATCCATTTTTCTCAGAACTTTAGTTTTAAAAGTTTCGAAGATATTTGGAAAGGAGACTTATTTGGGAGGGACTTTCTCCCGACTCCCCTCCTACCGTCGCTACGCCCTGATTGAAATCAATGAAAACTCGAAAACGTCTCGTTCGTCGTAAGTGATTAAGAATGCCTGTAACCAACGACTTAGCTGGTTAAAAAACACGGCCTATTAAACTAACAATACCTAAACCTCTGACACTATAGATAATCTAGGTTTCCAAAAGTTCTCCTTCCGTCTGCTCGAATGGTTTCTTAGCTTAATATCTTTTTTGTTAGAGGCTTTATCCTTCTTGGCCTTCTTGTCAGTTCTTACCTCGACAACAGGTAGTGCTTGAGCAACAACTACAAGGTGGTTCTCATTATCATGACGAACTGGTTTAGCTTTTATCATTTGAGGCGGATAACCATTACTCGACGTCTTGTGTGAACGAGGTAAAGTTGCCACTCTTTTCGGCCTATCTTCGTCAGCTATTCGGTCTAACTGGTCACCAATCGATAATTGATCGGAATCATCATTTTCAGAATTGTTCTGTACTGCTTTTCGTTGTTTCGGATTTTGATCAATACGTTCTAAAATACGTTCACACTGTCGCTCATAATTACTGTCCGATCCATGTAAATGTCCATGTAAAATATTGTCCTTACAAGTATTGTTGTGGTTGATGTCACGTTTGCTTGCCAGCTCTAAATCACGATAAAAATCACGCTTAGCGCAACGCTCGCGAGAAGGTCTTGGCAATGTCAAGTTTTTCTGTTCAAGTTGAGAATCACTCTCTCGAGACAAAAGTGGCTCTCGTTCGGGATGTCGTGCGAGTTCTAAATCACGATAAAAATTCCGTTTAGCGCGGCGTTCTCGAGGCAATGTCATAATTTTCTGATCATAATTGAGTTGAGAATCACTTTCGTGAAATCGCGCTCTCTCGTTTGTTCGCGCGAGTTCTAAATCACGATAAAAATTACGTTTAGCGCGACGTTCTCCAGGTAATGTCATGATGTTCTGGTCGTAGTTGAGTTGAGAATCACTTTGACGAGATCGACGCTCACGCTCTGGCTGACGCGTGAGATCTAAATCACGGTAAAAATCAAGTCCTGCGTGAGGATCGGGAGAAAACCGTTTTGGAAATGTCAAACTTCTGTTCTGCTGATATAAGTGAGAATCACTCTGATGTGATTTGAGGTTTTCGCGGCGTTCTTGAGCTTCGAAGCGCGCACGGCAACGAGCGCTAATGATGTCACGGTCCTTCTTTAATTCTTGTTGGAATCTGGGATGATGACGATTGCGATGACGCCGTAAACTACTGTCCACGTCAAATGAATGACAGCTTGCGGTTTCTTCATCAAAAAGTCGTTTTTTGAAGGTACTGAAGGTGATAGGAAGAGACATAGTGGTGTCAAAAGAGGCAATCGAAATATTCTCCAGTGAATTAGCATGTTGTAGGGATTGCGGTGGAAGTACCGATTCTTGATTGACAGATTTGACTCCGTCTTCTTCATGCTCACTGTCTCCTCTATATATTTGAGGGACTACAGTAGGTAACGACGTCTCCTGCTTGTGTCGTCCTAATGTTCCATTGACAGATAATGGACGGTTTCTTTGGCTACGAAGGCTTGAAGTACGACCGGGGACTGTTTGTATTGACCCCTCTTTGACGTGTTTACATTTAAGAGACCCACCAGCGCGGGACGACCCACTGCTCTGTGTGTTAACACTATGTTTTCGCGGCCCCACTCTGAAACCCTCTGTTTTTCTGTTCGTCAGCAGCACATAAACGACTAAGCCAAAAGTTATACAAAAAACAAATCCACCTCCAAATACAACGAGAAAAAACCATATACGAGGTTGACAATACCAGGTCGTTGGCAAATTGTTCATATAAAGGTATTTACTTGACCCTGAAACCTCAAGTAGTGTTTTTTCATTTGAATTAAACAATAGTCGAGCATAACAAGTTTTCTCAAACGCAGCGTTACAAGAAGAAACTGCTGACGAGATATCGTAAAGCTGGCGAGTAACAGACAATACTACCGACAATTTCGGGACTCGAGAGTCACCAGAAACATGTTGAAATAAGATGTAATAATTCCCTTCTTGGGTAATTTGGTAAACATACGATATTTGTGTTCTTTTGTTTGGGTTTCCTTTGCTAATTTTTGTTGCATGTTGACGGGTTTGTTTGTCGATCCAACCATCCAAGTTTGGTCTCCCCTTGAAAATCAAGAGCTGTAGAAAACTGTCTGAACTAGCCTCGATCTCAATGGACGAGCCTTTTAAGAGGTAGTAAGACTTGTACCAATATTTACGGTGCGGAATCAAAACGTCAAGGGTAATGTTTGACACGCGTTTCTCTTTAGCCATGCTTACTTCACTAACAATGCGTAGAGTTCTTGTTAGTTTGGAGGGTTTGACAGAAATTCCTTCACAAAATGTTGTAGAAACTGTTATAATTCTCATGTCTCCTTCAGCCAGCTCGTAACTTTTAGGAAAAATTACAGATGAGTTAAATACTTGGATGATCAAGCTAGCTACGATGAATGAGACACCAAGAAAACACAAAAACGAGCAAATATACACACGTAGTCGGAACTTGTAATAGCTAAGGTACCTTCTTTCATAATCACTTTCGATCCTTGCGCTGAAATGTCTTTCATCTACCATAATGTATCAAAAATGTAATCGAAGAGGATGACTTTTTTACCACATACACTGAAGAACTTAAGGCAATGTCAAGCGCCAGGAATACTCTTTTTTGTCAGCCTATTAACGAAGGTAAACGGAATCTTAGAAGTTGAGGTCAGTTTGGGGTCAAGGCTGTGAAGCACACGCTAAACGTCAAGCCAGTTATTACAGAGACATTTCAAGTGACAAATGAAAACTAACCAAAGGTAATCTGACACCTTAGTTGTTTATCCACTTCTGTAACAAGGAAATTCCTTACACACTAAACACGGCTCTATATAAAGACAACAAGGACAAGTCATTGGCTATTAATAGCATATTAAAAGAAATCGATTTCTTTTGTTTTTTAATTGCAGCATAAAATGAAAGTCACAACATTAGAAAATAGGAGTCACATCGGGGATTTCTCCCAAACTAATTATCGAGAATTCGGGCCTAAAATAACTGACCGGAAGTGATGCAATGCTTTTTATCAGAAACTATCAGGGTGTCACTACCGATCACTCCTATAGTTCATTTCACTGGCATGCAAGTCAGCTGGTAGATAAGATTGTTAAATTAAACCTGTGTCATCTAGAAGTTTAGCCGGATTAGGGATCGTTGTGTTGCCACGGTACTGATCACTCAACTTTAGCTATTTATCTGAAGTTTTTTTCTGTGACCACAAGGTTAATGACATGGTGTTTAGCCTCTGATCTAGAGGGAATAAGTGACCAACCGTCAACAGGAAAGAAGTAGATTAGACACATATGCTATTTGGGCGATCGGTGATTAGACACCGTGCGTTCCGCAGGATTTGGATAAAACATTTCTCGCTTCTTTTATTTCTCGCGACTGTTTCGACCGAGAATAGATTTACTCTCCAGGAATACGGACTTTAGAACGGGCGGATCTAGCAGTTTTAAAGGGGGTGGTACTGAGTACGCGCGCGCCAATACCGCGTACATGAAGCCTATAAAATGTGGGAAAAATTGGAAAAAATAAAAGAGAGTTTGACTGGCCACCCATTTCACCAGCCCTGCATGGATCAGCGCCTGTTTACAAGAGGAACCTTCCCCACTTCACCTCTCCCTCCTTGGCCACACCACACACACACACACACACAAACCTTCGACAGGAAATTTACTGAATTAGGTCTAAAATCGGCGAATTTGCGAACTAAGGTACTGTTTTCCAGTCTAGACTTGTACGTTTGGCATACTAAAACCAGACCTCTGTTAGTGAGTCAAGAGTGAATCACATGAAAATATTCTGGAAATCATGATAACACTGAACGAAAGGAAAACTGAGGTGCGTGGTACACGTACCTTAAAAAATAAGACATAAAATTACCGTTTACACGGAACTGCCTAAACTATTAACTGGGCAAGTAAAAAACAAAATGTCCTGATAACTTGTTCTGTGTAAACGCGGTTCAAATTTTGTCCTGTATCTGGTAAACTCAACTCGAGTTTGATTTTAGAGAACAAAAAGTTACGTTAATTTCTGCTTTTTGCGCCCAGGTTTGAAAGATGGCCGCACATTATCCCTGTGGAAATCCCCTCCTTGTTCCCTTGTTATTTCCTTTAAAAAAGCTGGTTATAATTACAATTCAGTGAATATAATATTGTTAAGGCGCTACCAACGGGCCACCAACATTAGAATTTGTCCTAGAATTTCCACAGTCTTTGATAGGGTTACAGTTTACCATAATATTATGTCTGGTACAAGGTATGAATTTTTAAGATAATCTTGTCTTAGGTCAAGGTTTTCGGATGTCCTAGGGGCTCATCCCCACGGGGAAGTTTGACCCTTGGTATCAATACTCCATATATAGAAAACCTAATGCTTTCTTACGAAACAGGATTATTAATGCATTCCTTTCAAAGAAATCCGAAACTATTTTGGAATAACCACAGAACTGTTGTATGATAACGTAAACATGCCAAATAACATTGTTTCAGTTTCACAAATAATGATTTTGAAAAATAATTAGCTCGATTTTTTTCTTTCACTTCAGCAGCCAGACGCGCGTCATATATTCCTGCTTGATGCGCTTCTCACGTGCTATCTTAACGTCATTACAGCTGAACTGGAACTGGACTATATGACGTACATCACCTGAAATAATTTTTTACCGGAGCCCTGCAGGGAACCCAGTAGCGTGGTTTACTACCGATAAGATGGATGAAGGCTGTTATTAGTTATCCCTTCAGTCCTCTCCTCTATCCTTCGATCCTATGATTCCTCAATTACGCTGGGCCGTTTTGGAGGCAATATGATAGGGAACTTTAAATGCGACGACGAGTACAAGTAAGAGTACGTGTTTTGAATTCTCAAATTTTGGCACCTTTATTAGTCGTGGTTCCATACGTAGGTTGAAACTTCAAATTGTAAAAAAAATCTGAAATTAAACACGTTTCACAGGACCAGTTTTAAAACTCGTTCTCGTTCTCGTACTCGTACTCGTCGTCGCATCTAAAGTGTTCCCTAATGACTCTGATAAAATCAGGGCCGTACTGCCAAGGAACCGCGGGCGGGTCCCCCCAAGAATTTTTTTATTTTTATTTACAAACCTATTAAGAATCGACCCTCCTTAATGTGTTATTGCCTTTGGTCTCTTCAGTGTAGTGCCTCCCCCCTCCCAAATGTAAAACATGACGAACAATGGTCCAATCAGTTGACAATTCTTCAGCTAACCTGAAATTTCCCAGGATGACGTCCTCACAAAAGAAAGAGAAATTGAAAGGCACGAGGGGAAAAAAAAAAAGAAAAAAAAACCCTGCGTGAAATCAAGTGGGTTTAGCCACAGGCAGCCCAAGCTTGGTATTCCCTACGGTGGCCCACAAGTGCAAAACACAACGCACTTATCTGAAAACACAACACACACAACGGAAACACAGTACACACGGTGAAAACACAATTCACACAGTGCAAACACAATACACACAGTGAAAACTGTCTCCCTGAGGTGGTTAATTTATGCCTTTTTCCGACATACGAGTAGCCGACGACGACTGGCAGTCGGTTTACCGAAGGTGGCGGAAGACGTGACAAGTTTATTTTATCGTATTTTAACAGTTTTATATAATACAGCTTCTTGACTTCATTTCTTTCAGCTCTATCGTATTTTAAAAGCCAATAACTAATCCTTCCTTGAGTTCAAGCAGAAAGTGTTTTCAATATTAAATAAATGTTTACTTCCTCAACGAGAACCATTGCAATTGGTTGTGTGAGATGTAGCGAAATTTAAAATTGAACATTTTCGGTAAATTTTGAAAAGAAAACCAGCGAGCTTACCGAATTGTAAACCTTGTAAAGTATTCTATATTTGCTAATAGGAGCAAAGCCGTCCTGATGACCATCCTGGATTTTGATCTCATGAATTGGTCTTTCCTGGGCACAGAATAACTTAATTTAGTGTTTCAAGGACCTTATCCAGTAGTTGGCTGTTTTTTTTCTAAGTGCCACCAATCAGGGGCGTATCGAGAACCCAGGATCAGGGGGGTAATCAAGAAATTTGGGGGCACACAGTATAAAAAGCTTGAATATCTTATATTTTAATTTTTTCCTATACATTTATTGAAATTGCCAACTTTTTTTGAAGGGGGGGGGGGCGGCCGCCCCCTCGCTATGCCAATGCCACCAATTGAGTCTTTGTATTCTGTGCCAAGGGAAGACTAATTCATGAGATCAAAATCCACAGGAGCGGCTCCTCTTAACGAATATAGAATACTTTACAATTCGGTAAGCTCTCTGGACTTTTTCAAAATTTACCGAAATGAAGTCACTAAAAGCTGCAATAAAACTGTTAAAATACGATAAAATAAACTTGTCACGTCTTCCGCCATCTTCGGTAAACCGACTGCCAGTCGTCGTCGGCTATTCGTATGTCGGAAAAAGGTATAAATTAACCACCTCAAGCAGACAGTTTTCACTGTGTGTATTGTGTTTCCACTGTATGTATTGTTTCAGTCGAGTTTGTTGTGTTTCCGCTGTGTGTGTTGTGTTTTCAGATAAGTTTGTGTTTTTTGTGTTGAACTTTTCATGTGCCGAACTTAATTAGATCAAAGGAAGCCGCCTAATTATCTATTGTCTATTGTTTGTAATGCATTCTCACATGAAAAGTTCGACGTTTGAACTGGGCCTAAGATACATTGAATTTCATTTGCCAATCTGATTTGACCATTTAGACAAATTAGCCAAATCAGTGAATCTTGCTGAAGTACAAGTTTAGTGATCATTTGTGGAATTTATTTCACAATAGACTACGGTGTCTTCAGCAAACAGACGTTACTGAGACCTGGTGCAAAGTGTAATATCATTGATAAACAAGTGAAAGAGCGCCAGTCCCAACACAGAGCGGTGTGGAACGCCTGAAGTAGCTGGGATACAGCTTTAGCGAGTGCCTCTGATATACAGAAACAAATTGTGTTCTGTTCGGTACAAAACTGTCAATCCATTGGAAGATTTTACCAATGACACCATAGTTACGGAGTTTGTATAACAATGTGGAATGTGAGACCTTATCAAAGGCTTAACAGAACTGAGCAAGAGTGCATCAATTTGACCGTGTTAGTAGTGAGATAGAAAACTTTTAAAATTGCAAAAGTAATAACTTTACTTAAATACAGTCATATTGTGCTGAACCTCAGATTAAATAATTTAGTGCGAACAACAGATTAGCAAAGGTTAGAGGCGTTTTCTTTTAAAAAATTATCAAAAAAGGAAGAAAAAAAAGAGGATCTTTGACATGACACATTAACATTACACGTTTGGGCTCCCTGTGGTTCATAAGTTTGGCAGTTGTATGACGTCACCGCCGGTTTCTCAAGAGTTGCTCAATATGGCGGACACGAGGTTGTATGATGTTTTAGGAGTCTCTCGAAATGCTACCGATAGTGACCTCAAAAAGGTATTTAATGACGATCAGACTTGTAATATATTATAATCGATATCTAAGCTGTTTGTAAGGTAACAAATTAGACAGAAAAATGTCAAAATTTGCTCAAAAATTACTCTTTTGTGACAAAGGCATACAGGAAGCTGGCGAAAGAGCTCCATCCCGATAAAAATCCTGAAACCGGCGAGAAGGTAAGAGTATAAAATACTCACGGCATATTCGTCTGAATACACTAATAATTAAACTTTTGTTTCTTTTGTAGTTCAAAGAGATCAGCTTTGCTTATGAGATCCTTTCAAACCCAGAGAAGAGAGAAGTCTATGATAGATACGGCGAGAAAGGCCTACGAGAAGGAGCGGGTGGGGGTAAGACATTACGCTTTTTTTTCTGTTATATCACGCGATACACCACCAATCCATTTAAACTTTTATTCCATGTAGATCCTTACAAGCCATAAGCTTTAATATAAATATGGGATCTCATGCTCCTAGGTTTAACTATTCCATTTAAGGCGAAGGGGAAAAATCCTACGGCTCACGCTATCAGTTCTTAATACCTAATAAGAAACTTACGCTTAACTTTAGGTTATTTACTTTAAGAATATGAATTTATATAACATTCTAGATATCTAAATCCGTACTATTATTAACTGTAGCAGGGAATTTATATTTTTGTATGGTTGTTATGGAAAAGTGACTGTAAGAAATATGAAAAAGAGTAAAGTAGATCGATTTTTTCCTTTAATTCTGTAATGAGATTATTAGTAAGCAATTGAATAGCACCGTGTAAAATAAAATAAGGGAAATTCAAAGTTGCAGCATTTATTGGAAAATTTTGGCGATTTTTTTAAGACTTAAAAATCACATGTATGTGATAAAACTTAAAAAAATAGGAATCCAAAAATAGCCTGTTGTTATTCCTACATCACCTGTACACTGGCTTTATGAGAGTCAAAATTTGTAGTAAAATTTCTTTGCAATACCTATTTTTGACTCTTATGCGAACAGAAAATGCAAGTCAGCATACAAGTGATGTACAAATAGCCACTGTAAAAAAATGTTTAATGAAATAAAAATGTTATTTACCAGCCTGTAGCTTGATCTGTATTGAGAAAGCTTTGCCTTGGGTCTTAAACATGCTTCGCTTCTTGGCCAAATGTTCTTTTTTCAAACCATTTCTCATCCTCAGACATTATCAGCCCATATCCCAGCCATCAGAAGGGGTTTATTTACTAAATGCCTAACAGTGAAAGACATATGCTCAATTATTAATAAATCATTGTTCTCTGTTATAATTGTAGCAGCAGGTTTTGATGACCTCCTGTCACATATCTTTGGTGGAGGACTTGGAGGTGGATTATTTGGTGGTAAGTTTTTCAATGCCATACTAAATCAGCTTGTTATAAGTAGTATAGGACAATTGTCCATTTTCAAATTCGTTAAATACCACTGCATTCCTTGATTACAGACACCTGTACTCAGACATAGTCTCATTTTTGTGTAGATTATTCTTATATTGCATGAAGACTCATAGAATTTAAAAGTGGTTCTATTGAAAAGGTTGTGTATTCTTTGCTTCACTGTTGGCATTTGTGAATATTTTGATGTTAAAATGAGGCTAAGGTGGAGTGTATGCGTCTGTAATCCAGGAGTGCAGCAGTCCTCAAGGAATCAAAAATGGACTATTAAAAATGTCAATGTCTTTATAGGATTTGGAGGAATGAGGCAGAGAAGAAGAAGAGGTGAAGACATGTTCCATCCTTTAAAGTGAGTAATCATTAGAGCCTCTGTTGAAATCTTTCTCTGTTCTCCTCCATCAGGCCATTTTTGTATCAAATCTTGGCATGCCTTTCTCAGTCTGTAGATCAAGGACCACATAACATACTTCTTTGTATGTTATCATGGCTTCTCAAACTACAAGCAAACTGAGTGAAAAAAATTGATGAATGTCGTCTTTATACTGTACATAAAATTTGTGGGTGTTCAGTCCATTGGTTAACGCAACTGTATTCTCTGTATGTTTTACTGTTTTCAATGTCCTATAACTTCAGAAATTATCACTGAGGGACAACCAATATAACATTCTCCATGTTTATGGAATCTTTTGTTGCATTAGATTTAGTGTATCCTTGTAAAGCCAAAAACAGTCTACTATAAATAGAGCCTGAGTTCACATATTGCTTGTATTATTTAAACAGGGTTACACTGGAAGACTTATACAATGGAAAATCTACTAAACTACAGCTCAGTAAGAACATTATATGTCCTACATGCAATGGGTAAGTTCATTTATATTATGACCCATACAGAATGATGCACACGATCATATTAAAACTATTGGCAAAAACCATGAGATGGGGTTCATATACCCAAGAAGTGCCTAAAATGTTGCATGAAAAAATTCAACATTTTTTGATAAAATATTTTTGAAAATTGGTCACATGAAGAAGAGCTTATTGACTGAGTTACCATAAAACCCTGTGTATGATACACACAAATGTATCATACACACCAAGATTTTTAAGCCTGTTTTCCAAAAAAAGTAAAAAAATCAAGCCTCAAACTATGAACACTTTAGTCATTATTATAATATAGATTGCATAGTACATGCACTCTGATTGGTTAAAAACCTATGTTTTACCAGGTTATATAACATAGAAAACCTATGTTTTATCATTTTAAATTGCTT
>JANTNT010044666.1:2228-12370 GCA_024752375.1 Entacmaea quadricolor | reverse complement strand
CCCATGTGTGAGCATCACTGCACGTAAAGCCAAGAAAATAAAGAAATGTATTTGTTATAATTGCAAATAAAGTTATGGTTGAGTACGCAGTGACCTATTTTTGAAGCGTCTCCTTCATGCCCCCGGGGGCGGGGCCTTCATGCCCTCTACCCCGGGTCTTTGCAGTCTTTTGTTTGACCAAAATATCAATTCCCCGGGGGTGTCCCGAGGGTCGATCCCCGGGAAAGCCGATGATAAGTGCATTATACTCCGCTCCAAAAGTGCTCTCTCCTCTCGTTTAGACGCAAGGCGACGTGACGTGACTTGAAAAATATTAACAAGAATAATGACTAAAAAGCGAAACGCGACAGACCCACTTGGCTTCATTGCACCAGTAGTTAGCAAGGTCAACAAATTCTACAGCAGATGTGCAAAGAAAAATTGGACTGTGATGTTCCAGTTTCAGATGATCTCCTGCATCCCAGGCGGAAGCAGTGGTGTCAGGAAATCGTAGAGCTTGACAAGTTAAGAAATCAACGATGTGTCAAGCCCCAAAACTTTGGTGATCTTAAAAGAGTTGAAGTCCTTCATTTTTCTGATGCAATGAAGGGAATGGGCAGTGCTCATACTGGCAAGACATGAGTTACGCCGCTAAAACAGATAACCATTCCTAGGTGGGAACTAGTAGCAGCAACATTGTCTGCGAGAATGAGCAAGCTCCTCTCGACGGAGCTCCTGTATCCATAACATCAATACATTTTCTGGACAGATAGCCAGACTGTCTTGGGATAGAAGCAGAATTGGGATACACAGAAGCTAGAACGTTTCAAGCCTTCGTGGCGAATCGTGTTCAACAGATCCGGGACCTGACTACGTGGAAAGTAGCAGCAACCCTGCTGATGATGCGTCGCAAGGCCTCTCTTCTTACTGATCATGGAAAGATGGAGTCTTTGAAGGTTTGTTTACAGGCATTACACCCCTAAGTAAAACACCGGGAGTGAGGAGAGCTGAAGCATTAAGACGTCAGCCAGTCGACCCGCGGAAGAGTCCAATATCAAGGTGAAATCGCCTTCTGGGAGTTGTCGCCCTTTGTCGGAGGTGAAGGACCAGGCAGGAGCAAGCAGAAGATGTTGTGCAGCGACCTGTTTCAAAGCCAGAAAACCCAAAGCCCAATAGACCCCTTCACAGTTCCATCCGCCATTTTGAATATATCATCAAATCAACATGGAAACGAGGCAAACGGTGAGTCGCTGCAGGGATTTATATATAAACACTGGTGGACATACGCTTAATACCTACATAATATAGCTTTTAATGTCTCAAAACATGGTGTAATTTCACAAATGGTGCTCCACTGTCCTATTCAAAAATATCCAGAAGTTTTTAGAGAATAATTTAATAGCAATACTGCGATCTAACAGAGAAAGACGGGTCGATTGAAGGCCGATTTGATCAGATTACATTGAAAATATTTCCTTTGCTAATCAAGACTGTACTATTCGAATTTAACAATAACTCGAACATTATAACTGTAGCTAATGATGATCAATCGTTTATATTTTAACTTTAAATATGGTTCGAAAGAAAATATATAGGTTTTATTTTCGAATGTAAATCCGGCAATTATTCATTCTATAAGTTACTGTTCTTTCGGTTCATTCAATGCATGTTTCTCTTGTGATATTAAATCTGTAGGAACTGATGTTATTCAAAAAAGTATAATATATTTGTTGATATGAATCATATAATTAAATAAATAATAAAATATAACCTACAGTTGTATGAAAGCGGGATGAAAACATATACCGATCCATCGATTCAATCTCTGATCAGATCGGCCTTCAATCCACCCATGTTTTTCTGAATAGGACAGTGGAACACCATTGTGAAATTACACCATGTTTTGAGACATTAAAAGCTATATTATGTAGGTATTAAGCGTATGTCCACCAGTGTTTATATATAAATCCCTGCAGCGACTCACCGTTCGCCTCGTTTTCATGTGGATTTATGTTGATTTATTGATATATTCAAAATGGCGGATGGAACTGTGAAGGGGTCTATTTAGTCATCCCTCCGAGTGAATTAGAGGATGCAAGGAAGAGCGTGACATGATGGCTGCAAAACCATGTGTTAAAGGAAGAAGTCAAGATTCAAAGCTTAGTCGCTAACAAGAAAGAAGCACTAGACAGAAAAGCTGCTCAAGATCGACAGAAACAGGACGCTGAAGAAAGCCAGTTGTGTATTCATGCCTGACACGTTACAAGTCTAATCCGTGTTGGTGGACGAATAAAGAGAGCCAATGTACCAATAAAATTGAAACATCCAGTGGTAATTTCAAAAGGAAATCACATAGCAGAGCTGCTCGTGAGACATTACTACAGCAAGGTTCAGCACAGGGACACACAACTTAAGACAACAACGTTATTGGATAACTGGTAGCTTATCAACTTTAGGCCACTACTTATCCATGTGCACAGTCTGTAAGCGCCTGCGCGGGAATCTTCAAGTCCAGAAGATGTCTGACTTACCGACAGACAGGATCGAGCCTTCCCCACCATTCTGTTACTGTAGCGTGGACTATTTTTGCCCTTTTTTTGATCAAAGAAAGACGGAGCCATGTAAAGCGTTATGGTGTAGTCTTTACCTGCTTATCATCAAGAGCGATTCATCTTGAAGTAGCAAGCTCCCTTGACACCTTGTTCTTCATCCTCGCAATAGTACATGTTCTCTGAACCCCCACTGTAATTCAGGCCTCCTGCAAAGTGGTGGAATAAACCAATAATGATTATTATCATAAATGCCCTTAGGCCTTTCATGAATCGACGTGACCAATGAAGCAAATGGGAAGTGACAGAGGTGCAAACTTTGTGGGAGCACGAAACGAGCTGAAGGCTATACTTGCAGAAATCGACGAAGTTGAAGACAAGCGTTATCTTGCTGAGAATGGATGTGAGTAGATGCTGTTTAAAATGAACACTCCTTGCTCAAGTCACATGGAGGTATCTGGGAGCGTCAGATACGAACCATCAGAAGTGTACTCGATGCTCTGATGTTGCAGAATGGTACTCATGCAACTCAAGGATGAAGCTTTCCAGACCTTCCTCGCAAAAGCAGAGTACATTATCAACGCCAGGCCTTTGACCGTGTCCAATTTCCCAATTTCAACACACCTTATGCACTTGAACCTTCAACACCTAATCACCTTGTTACGATGAAACCCAAGATTGAGTTGCCACAACCAGAAAAATTCAAAAGGGAAGACGTATATTCCAGAAAGTGGTGGAAAAGAGTGCAGTATATGGCCAATCAGTTTTGGCAGCGATGGCGTGTAGAGTATCTCAACAATCTCCAAGCAAGACATAAATGGATTCATCCACAGAAGAATCTTAAGAAAGGAGATATAGTTATCGTGAAAGAAGACTAAAGTCGTTGCATGTGGCCCCTTGCTAGAGTGGTGGACTGCTATCCTAGTGAAGATGGCCTTATGTCTAACAGGAATCTGGACAACCGTGGCAAGCGCCGCCAACCTTTCTCATTCTTGAGTTCTTGGATCGACCAGTCCATAAACTTGTTCTTTTGTTGGCATCAGATGAGTGATCATCGAGCAAGAACGGGGGAATTCCCCATCGAGGAACCGTCATAAACGTAATCTGAACATTGACTTTATTAGAACAGTTTAACGTTGTTAATTAGAAACATTATATGGTTGTTAATCATATGTATTGTTTCCCTCTGTGTAACTGCAACAGCAAATGGGGAGCCATGTCGCTGATGGTCAGCGGTTAGTCCCATTAGAGCACGTGTGTTTTCAAAAAAACGTGCACTAAGCCAGGTAGCGTGTGTTCGGGTTGAATGGCCCATAGAGGCTCACTTGTTTATACATATATATATATATATATATATATTTATTTATTTATTTATATCTAAAACTTAAAAGCTTTTTAACAAACACTAAAGTAAACAAAGACACAAGGTTATTATATTATCAATATCGAATTTCCAGTCCTCCAGCAGCTGTTACGTAGTCTCATAACTGTGGCGTTTTCTATAGGCTGTCATTCTGTAGTAGAAATGTTGGTCGTAACAATGAGAGATCTGTTTGCTTAGGAGTTCCTCAAAGATTATGCTAATAGTACTCAGAGAAGTTATTGGTCGGTAATTCTTGTAATCCTGCCGGTCACCCTTTTTATAAGCTGGTGTCCATTCTCCTCTTTTCCAGGTATTTGGCCACTTCATCTCTTGGAGGCAATTGTTAAATAGGTGGGTCAGCGATGGAGATATTCCTGAAGCAGTAAGTTTTAGAAGCGTGGATGGTATAAGCTAAGGTGTCTGTCATATCCACTTGAGTTGTACGGGTTCAAAGTTACCAGAGATGTTTTTCACTTCTTCGTTAGAGATAGAACTGAAATCGAAGGATATTACCTCATAAGCATGTTGGATGAGTTCAAGACTTAAATGGTTTTTGAGGGTGTCGCCGTCATAGGAAGCAGGTCCACGGACACCTTTAGCAACATTGGTAAAATAGTTGACGAACTTCTGAGCACAGTTTCTTTGCACTTGTCACTAATGAAGGGCTTGAAAGCATTATAAAAAATTCTCCTGTTTGAAAACATGGTACAAGAAACGGTTAAACCAGCGCTCGAGGCCTGGGGATGAGTAAATGTACACTGTAGAAATGCTGTTTAAAGCGAGCCAGATGCTTTACCCGAGCCATGAGCTCCCTTGAAGCCAAGAAAATCAGCTCCAAAATCTCCAAATTCGAAGCGTGGATGCGAAAAGTTGGTACAAGAAACGGTTAAACCAGCGCTCGAGGCCTGGGAATGAGTAAAAATGTCCAACCCCACCGGAAGGCTCTAGCTAAGACTTCAAAAGCCTTTTGTTTGCAATAGACCCTCCGCCAAAATGGCTGCCGCTCTTTAGCATAATTTTTTTCAACCTAAGGGACTGGTCATAAAGCATGGGGGGAGTGGTTGGGCTGGAAAAATCAGAAATCTCAATAACCAAATTTTAGTAGCCCACCCTAGGCCTTTAATCCACTCAAAATTAAAAGCGAGCCATCTTTGAATGGTTGCACACAAATTAATGACCCACCCCCATTACCTCCGCTAGCTAAAATTATTTAGGAAACCTTGAACTAAAACTGATAGAAAAGTTGTCAAATTATGTTAGTTAGCCGGGAAATAGAGAACCACGAGGCTTAAGGTGACTCGGCCTACTATTGAAGGAATCCATGAAAAAATTTTTTAAATCATATTTTTTTAATCGAAATTTAGTGCTAATTTCAAATATGAAAAGAAAAATGGTGTTTCCCGAAGTGGTTTTTGAGATATCGAGGATTAATTCATGCGTACTTGCAAAATTTTGACGAAAAACGGGCAAAAAACAAATGCATTCTTGAAAAATTCATATCGCGAAAATATCATAATAAACGAACAGTCCCTTAGGTAGATAAAATATGTTAATGAGCGGTAGCCATTTTGGCAAAGGGTCTATTGTGCAGGTTCGTTGTGGCCAGGGCTTCGACCACCCATGTGGCCACAACGAACCTGTGATTGGTCGAACACAAACAAAAGGCTTTTGAAATTTTGAGTTTGAAGGGTGAACTTTTTTTACTCATTCCCAGGGCTCGAGCGCTGGTTTAACCATTTCTTGTGATTCACTTGTACCAACTTTTCGCATCCACGCATCGAATTTGGCGATTTTCTTGGACTGAAGGGAGTTCATTGTAGCGGAAGAGATGAGACATTTACCTTTCTTTTACAAGGCTTTAATCAGCAAAAACCTCGTGCTTTCATTTTGACAAACATGGCGGCTTATAAAAGCAATACCGCTGACATAAGTGTTTACGGGTACAACACAGGAATCCCGAATAAATATAACAACAATAACAACAGGGCAAGAGTTACTAAAATAATTATCTAAATAGAATCTGATCAATTGATTGTCACTACACTCATGGCTCGGGTATAGCATCTGGCTCGCTTTAAACAGCATTTCTACAGTGTTCAGTTAACCGTTGAAAGCCCTGCGAAGGCAAATTCCGATGGGATTTGGATATCTACGAAAAAAATCGACGTAATTCCGAGCCGGTTGAAGTCGTTTTCGAGGCGCTTCGTTTCCTGCCTTCTCATTTTATTTACTGGGGTGGAGAAAAATTGGAAAAATGCTGAAAATATTTCCAGATGTTACGAGGAACTTTACCAGTACATACAGTAAGCTAGGGTTGAGTTTATTTCATATTTACAAAGAAAATCAACTGTTGCCAAAGTCCCATACATTCTCTTATTATACACTAATAGTGAGCTTGGGCTACCTGTGGAAAGACATAAGGAACGACAGGCCGTGAATGGAAGCGAGCACGGAGTGGGTACGGGTTACGGTAAAATACCGTCTCGTTGTCCTCCTCTCGCTCCAGCTCCTTCTAACTATTGGATTCTTTCGTCAGAGGCGATTTGAAGCATTCAAAAAACAGTATGTTTTAATTTTTTTTATGCGTTTTGTGTTCTCGAGTGAATTACGTATAAGTTCATCCTGTCACCCTTCTCAATTCACCCAGTTCGTCTGGTAGTTAGTAGCCATACTCTGCAAGGTGAATAGAAAAGAAAATCCACGGGCTTAACGTTCGACGATTCGGCCATTACTAGTACTAAAACAGACCAATAATGGCAGGAACCACACTTGAAGATTTTGATATATCACCTACTCTGGGATTCGTACCTGATAAACCTCTTGTAAGTTGGTTTTTTTTTTTTTTTGAAATATGAACCTTTTTTAAGGTTATGCTTCGAACACGCCGACACTGCTGTAGCATTTGAATATATGTGTGTATATAAATGTGTGTATTTAAATGTGTGTTTCCTGGGTGTTTGCAAAAGATCTTAAAGGGTGGCCCACACACTAGGTGATAAGTCCCTGCTACAGGTCGCGGGGACTTGTCGCCCTAGTGTGTACTGCTTCCCGAACATGTCACTTTCACTCATTTTGTCCCTGCAGCAGGTCACACAAGTTTAAACCAGTTTGAATTCCTGCAACCTGTTGCAGGGACCAAATTCTGTGGCGGGGACAAGTTTTTACACAAGAATTCTACGGTACACACAAGGGGAGTTGTCGCATCGACTTGTCGAAGCGCCACATTGCAGGGACTTGTCGCCTAGTGTGTGCCAGCCTTTAACATCCCCGCACCCCTGGAGGCAACACTGTTATTCTTTGAAATATATGGCTATTGTTATGGTTCATGATGCATAATATACATAACATGGCTGTAGCTTTGCATTTGTGTTTCCTAGATAGCAACTCCCCCAGGCCAGGAAACCCTGGGCCTACTTGCCCTGACTGAGGGTCCAGAAGGGGTAAATAAAAACTGGTATTGGCCTGGTGAAATTTGGACTGGAAAAATGGGATGTGATGTACTAGGACTGGGATTTTTGCCACTGGGTATAGGAATGGGATTCATTAAAAAAATCAAATCAAACAAAATTTTAAAAAAATAGTTTTTAACTCTTAAAAGTCTTAAAAAGCATTTCAGAGTTAAAATAAAATGAAGACAAAACTGATTTATAAATAGGTAGTCCTCAGTCCCAGGTGAGATGTCATATATGACTGGGACAAGGATTTTAAAGAAAGATTAGGATAGGAAATGAAATTAGACCTCACCCTGGCTCTTTTCAGCTCTTGAGACTGCTGCAAGACAGGCCAGAGATAAACAATTTTTGTGAATGCGTCAAGGATACTTTTGGAGAGGGAGTTTTAAAAAAATGTATATTTCAAAAATATACATAAAAATATAGAGCCTATTTTTTAAAAATACAAACAGCTTTTTAAAGACATGTTTCTGCAACCTATGCCGTCATCAGTTTAATGAAGCAGTAGATTGCCAAAACGTCTTCAAAAAGTTGTTTGGTATTTTTAAAAATAGTTAATATATTGTTATTGCTAACCAGAAGTTATGGAAACATTTATAAAACTATAATCAAATTTCTTATCTATATTTAATCTCTAATAATTTGCACTAAATTTTCTGCACAACAGATAAGGCTGCCAGAGTATTTCAGTCCCTGGGAACAGGTCTGTGACGAGCTTGCAAAGCTATGGAAAAATGGAACCACTCGTTCTGTTATAGAAAAGGTATTTTTCAATTATTATCTTCAGTTGTTTAACTTCATGCAGAGTGACACAGTAGCCAATGGTGTGGGTAGTCTGGTTTTAACTGGATCATTTTTGTTTAAAGCCTTAAGGTACGGTAATATGAGCAACAAAAACACTCTACTCGTCTCACAACATTGTTGCGTTGCAAGTTACAGAGTGAATATTGCTCATATTACCACCCCGCGTGCGATTTTCTTTGTTGCGAAAAGTAGAAAGAGCTTCTACTTCGTGCAACAATAGAAATTTGTTGCGCGCGGGGTGGTAATACACACAACATTCGCTCTGTAACTTGCAACGCAACAATGTTGTGAGACGAGTTGAGTGTTTTTGTTGCTCATATTACCGTACCTTTAATACTAAGGAAGAATTCATTTTTTAGAAGGGGTGTGGGGTCATCATTTTTCTTTTTGAAAAGAGATGATGGAATTAAAAAACATTGCCTTGTAAATAAGGGGGTCATAATGTTTTCACTCAACTTTTTGGGGATTACTATTTTTTTTGTTTAACGGCCAGAGGTCTCCCTTGTATTTCATTCAAAATTTCCTAACCAAAACATTTCCCAAATGGCAACTAGACCACTTCAGTCCTAAGTGGTGGTTACAGCCCTGGCATGTATTGTAAACCTGCATACACACATCCATATGGTCACTATATGCAATTGATATGGGTCTGGTCATAGCTGGGGGTGGGGTGGGAGGACGTGGCAGCAGCCTCATTTCCTGAAGATTGCACATCCTGTACTTCTCCAAAATTCAGCTAGTCCCAGCTAACCTCGTTAAAAATTATAACAAGGAATTATATGATTTGTTTTTAAAGATGAGTTAATTATGTAGAGTAAATCATTGCCGTAAAATTATGTTATTCTTTTTCAACCTTAACAGCTTCCATTACTGGACCACAGCAAACTTTCATCAAAGAAGGAATGGGATCGGGGCCATTATGTCTTGACTCTTCTTGCTCACACTTATGTCTGGTGTCAAGGTGAAGAAGGAGCTGCCAGGGTTAGTGGATACATTTTTTAAAAACAAGAGTGGAGGAGAGGGGTAGGTGAATACAGGGTGGTTTAGCAGTTGTATATAGGGGTTAAGCATGCATTAAGCTACCAGTGGACTGACCCCCTACTGTAGCCTTGACTGTGTTAGCAGATGCGTGGCCTAGGGTTATTGAAATAGAGTTAGGTGCCACCTGATGTGCCACTTGGCACAGGAAGGACTTTAACTTTTTAACTTAGGGGTTGTATACTGTCTTAAGGATAGCAAATAAATGTGATCTCAGGAAATATTTATTATGTGCTGACTTATACATTTGCTGAATCCCAGTTTCCTTAGAACAAATACACTTTTACTAAGTTTGCATGTGTTTAAAATGATTCTAAGCAGGTGCTTCCCAAGTGCATTGCTGTTCCCATTTTTGGTATATCAAGACTCACAGGTATGTGAGACACTGGAGATGGGGGGGTTGTGTGAATGAGAGAGGGCTGAGTGGGTTGCATATAACAGTCAAGGTGTAGTCATGACAGTGATACCTAGACCTGGTATAAGTTTGAGGAAAAAAATGTTTTTGTTGCATAATGAAACCTTACATAATATAATTCAACTGCAAAATGAGGGTGGTACCAATAACTGTGGACGTCTGCATCCCACCCAAGACATCCAAAATATTAAGATCTTTCATATATCCCTCAAGCCAACTTGAAACAACCCCCAAACAACCAACCACCAATGGAACCATTTTTGTTGATATCCAGTGCATAACAATACATGTAATAGTAATAGTATAGTAAATAGCAACGACAAAAACAACACTTTTCTGTATACAGACAGCCTGAGTGGAGATATTATTCACACTTCCTACTACAATAATAATAATAATAATAATAATAATAATAATAATAGTAATAATAATAGTAACAATAGTAACAATAGTAATAATAGTAACAATAGTAACAATAGTAACAATAGTAACAATAGTAACAATAGTAACAATAGTAACAATAGTAACAATAGTAACAATAG
>JANTNT010044555.1:0-12377 GCA_024752375.1 Entacmaea quadricolor | reverse complement strand
TTTTCGAAACCTGATTGAAATACTAAAGACGTCGAAAGCAAAAGTCTTTAACGAGTCCTATTAAAAATGCATTATTAGTCCTATTAAAAATGCATTATTATTGATATCAAGACGATGTGTGAGTACTTAGAATCCTTATAGTTCTATACAGCCATTCCAACGGCAGGGTAATACTTATTGCTAATTAGTATTCATGTCTGATCTCCCTCTCTCTCCTCATTCTCTCCCTCTCTTTCACAATGCCAAATAATACTGGTAAAAAATTAAGAATTGATTTTAAACCACAAACAGTTGATAAGCTCTATTTGTTTGATTTTTAATTTCGTTTTCTTACTTATATTGAAATTGGGCTCCCTGTGATACTCATCAGGCTCTACCCACTGACTTCAGATCAGAAGTGAAGTGGACGCCATTAAATATACGTTAAAATGTTAAGAAATGTAGCTTTACAGAGTCCACCATGATAAAGATAAAAGGTCGTAGTTAAAAATCTCGAGTAGGATTTTTTCGGCATACTGGAATTTATCCGAGATTTTAGAGAATTTTAATTTTAGATTGTCTTCACGCGCTTGACTGACAATGATGGCGAAAGTAATAGTTCTGATAATTGATCTGTAGTATGTAAAGTATGGAGCTTAATCTAATTTGCGTTTCGATCTTCTAAAATCTAAGGAACCTAAAAAACGAAGTTGTTGTGTCTGTGTTGTGAGTCACCTATAGCTGAACATCGAGGAAACCAACTTTTGGTTAAAAAATTTTTTTTGGAGTTTCATCAGACTCTCAACGATTATTTTAGCACATGATGTAATATAGACTTGTCTCAATGTAAAATCAAAACGCATTACTCAACTGACAAAAGTTGGTTTCTTTTTATTTAAATGCCTTGCTTATTATTATTCCAATTATTATTGTTATTATTATTATTATTATTATTATTATTATTATTATTATTATTATTATTTAATATTATTATTATTTTTTTTTTTGCGTTTTAAATTTTTTATAATAACTACAAATTACCACAACATGGAAGCTTCAATAACAAACACACTCGTTGCTACGATGCGAATTGAAGTTAGGGATGGAATGGGGTTAAAATACATTTTGAAATAAGAAAGCAATGTGTTTGCCATTTAAAATGTATATATCGATTTCTGTGACGTCATACACCGAATGCCAATATGGCCGATCGCCCGGGGCGAGTTACATCAAATCGAGGCTACAGAGGAATCACTTCATTCACATCTTCGCTTATCTCTGTCTACAGCCGTGTTTATTCCTTCGAATTTTTCTCGTTGAACACGATAAACAACTGTAGACAAAGATAAGCGAAGATGTGAATGAAGTGAATCCTCGGTATACGTAACCTCGATTTGATGCAGCTCGCCCCGGGCGATCGACCATATTGGCATTGGGTATATGGTGGCCATGTTGGTGTACCTCAAACAAAGCATTCCTCATTAGTTTCTATTTTAACACGAGGTACACCAATATGGCCGCAATTGTTATTTGATTCTCTAGGGATCGAGTGAAGTCGATGTATTTTTACAAGTACAAACAAATAATGTCAGATTTGATATTGCATTGTGTGTTATAGTTCGTAAATATTATTACTTTAATAAGCATAGGGAAAATATATTGAAATATTTCGGCAGGGATTCCTACAAATATTAATGTTTTTTACAGTATTGCCACACTTTTTTTTTTTTTTTTTGTATAATAAAAAGCAAGACAGGCAACTTGTATGTGCCATCGACTTTATTTATAAAGTTTCGGCCCTTAGGCCTTCTTCACCTTATTATTATTATTATTATTATTATTGTTGTTGTTGTTGTTGTTGTTGTTGTTATTAAATAGGACTTTATTCCCCTATAATATCGCAGCTATTCTGAGTTTCTGATTTCATACGATATTTAAATTTCAAACCAAAAGTAATATAATTCCAAATATTCATTACTTCATCATCATATTTTGTTTTCAAGAAATAATGCATTCAAAACTTAAACTTTCTGATAGTAAAAATATACTTTTATGAATATTCTGGCAAAACAGATGGAAAGTAATATTAGTAATATGTTTACAAGAACGTCCTTTGAAATGTTCCGTTTGAAGTGAAGAACGAAGCAATTTTTGATAATGGTTCAGTCAATTTTAAAAATAATTGTTTTGATTTTTGTGACATCACATATTTTGAAATTTATATTTCACATTAGGGTAGTATTTGAATAGTTTAGCGTCTTTTACATCTCTACTGGAATATATTCCCAAAATGTAATAAAATAGAGGCCGTTGCAACGTAAATTTGGAACCATTTCAAGTATATGTCCATTATTAAAACAACATGCTTTAACAATTCTTTTCAATTTCTAAATTCAATAGGGGACTACACGTAAATGAATATTAGCTTAAACAGTTTAGTTAAAATTCTTTTTGCATGAGTCATACAAACTTTGCAGGAAAGCCGAAAATTAAAAACCATGCAAGGTTATAAATTTTTAAAATGGAAGTGGTCGTGGTGAGGGGGAGGGGAAAGTAAAGTCGCGGTCTGGTGTCAAAATCAACTGAAAACTTTAAACGATATTTACTCAAAAAATTAATATTTTGTATTCTTCAAGATGCAATGTTTTCCCATCACGTAAAAAACGAAATAAAGAAGTTTATAGGGCTCAGGTATATTCCTTGCCGTTGTCGAGTCCTTCGAAAGTTATATAAATGTTAATTATGAACTAAAAATGAAAGTAAAGGCAAAAGGGAAGTGTAAAAGAACAAAATCGGAAACGAAACAAAAACAAAATAAAATAAACAACTCTTTAGAGTGCTTAAGAAATAGTTTGCCACGTGATAGCGAATGAAAAGTTTTTTTTTGAGAACTAGGTTGAGTAAGCTTTTGCCCTCAAGGAAAAAGACCTCCAAAAAACTAACAGGTTACGCGTGAGAACATATCAAATGCCACCTACAGAAAAAGTGCGTCATCTTCATAGGGAACTTCATTCATGCTGATGGGAGAGAGTTTTGGTATTGGAAATTGCTGTAGTGACAAATATACTTATTTAAAGAAATACTTGATATAGTTTCTAAAATCTAATTAATAAATACTATATAAGATGAAGCACAGCCAATACTGTTAATGGAGTATATATCTCAAAAGTGAACAATTGACTTAATCCTAGAACAATGATATCAAATACTCTCGATCAAAAGGTGTAGGTTTGCAAATAATTAGAATTGCTAAAATTCGCTCAGAATATTATATAGAGGGGTGGCAAACCCCCTTAAAATCATAGCTAATCAAAATAAATATATAAATAACTAAGTTCATCCCTCATGCTAAGTGGAAATATATTGTAGAGTCCTTTTTGCATTTCAGGAATTAATTTTTAGCAATGGAAGTCTGATGTTTCATCAATAATGCTTTTTGTTTTGTCTTGACGATTTTTAGATAAATAATGTTAGGCATTCTTTCACATCAGTGTCTTGAAATACCTCAGTACATACTGTATATAGCATTGATTATTGTTATATCTTAAAACAAACATTAACCCAATAGATCTATTGAACCTTATGATTATTTTAAGACAATTTCAGATGACTTTAATGAGATGAATAATAACATATTATGTTAAGAGTATATTGGATACTAAACAAGTGTTGGGTGTTTGATACCATAATATTTTATTTGGTTAAACACAGAAGTCTAAATATATATCCCAATAAACTCCCAACCAAAGTCGAGAACGTATTAGCTAAAAGCTTCCAGCAAGTAATTTTCTTGTGAAACGTAATGCTTTGTAAGGTAGTCTGATTGTCCATTCCTCGTTTGGAATTCGAAGGTTTTATTTACCCTCTGGGCTCATGCAAATGTTGTTATTTACGAAATAAAACACTACGGGCCATTCTTATGAGATTCAGAATGATCAACATTATCATTCTTTTTGGGCAGCTGTTTTTCAAAACTCAAGGAAAATGATCCGAATATATGATAATAATGATAATAAAAATAATGAACTAGAGTATTGTTCTTAAACCTGACTTGGCAAGCACATAAAAAGCTAACAAGGTTTACTGATGGTAATATTAAGAAATAATAAAAACGAGCTTTGGTAGTTCAAAACAGCCTATTGTGCAAAACCTATTCGTCTTTTGTGCCGTTATTTAATGCTGATGAACAAATTTTGAATTGTCATTAGCATTTCAAATATTACTACTCCCTGGTGAGAAAACTTTTCCGTTTTAATAACTGTTTTGCAAGGAGCTTTTCCAATTTTCAAAGAGTGTTACCAGACAACCTTATCCGTTGCGTAGAAGTAGAAATTTTTTTATCGCAATCAATTCCATTTGATTTTAGTTGATAATAAGGTCTGTTTAATTTTCTTTCTATTTTTTATCCATAATAAAAAATTGACCAATATGAATGTAGACAAGTACTTGAAAATCGAAGAATAAGTTCTCAGAGGCTGTCACTCAAGTTTACATTTTATTCAAGCAAGTCAAAGTCATAACAAAATAAATATGGCAAAGATCTTGTCAAAAGGAAAATAATTACTTTATTAAAAGATGGCTCTCTGCCTTCTTTCATAAGTAAAATAAACATTCATTCCAAATGCAAAATAAATGTTCTGTGTTGGCGCGCTTAATAACACAAAATCGTTTTGAAGAATATTCATAACTTGAGAATAACTTTGAGTTTTAGATTTTATTTTTGAAAACAGCTTTTAGTATATTGACTTACTTATGTCCAAATCTAGTCTGAGAAATAAATATCTATTATGCACAAATGCAATTACTCCTTGCAAATTTTTTCTCTATGTGTTGCTTTCTGACACAACTGCAATAATTAACTTCTTAAACTAGATTCTAACTCGTACACAAAAACACATAGAGGACCATGGGCATTGTACACAAAGTTGACGATGACAACTTAAAATATATACAACCGGACAGCATATTTTGTATCAGTTCTGATAAGTATACAAAGGTTTCCGTCAAGACATTATCTACAGGTAAGATTACAAATTTTTGACTTTTCCATCAATGTGTTATTTCATCTTTGAGAAACAACGTATTGTCAAGAATTCTAATAATGCTGCTGCAGTTATTCGTATTGTTTTTCCTAACGGGCAAAGTGATGCACGTCTAGTAATATCTTTATGTCACTAAATGGATATTCATGAGCGTCATCGATATAATAAACTCTATTTTTAATGTAGGAAGCAAATAGATTACATCAAATACAATTTATTTGATGCCGACATCAATCTTAAATTTAAAATAAGGTTGTTCAAGGGAAGCAGTCAAATATCAGAATATATTGACAGCTGATAGCAAAAAAATGTCACGTGGTCGTTGTTATCCAGTAACAAACACCTTCCTCTCAGTGTCTATGAAGCGAAGTTGTCTCTGGTATGAAAACCTCTTCTTCTTACAGGGAAGGGTTCAAAAGTTATAATAACTGTGAGAAGGTATCCCTTATAGGAAGAACGTTGCAGTTGCAAAGTTAGCATATCAAACGTTAGCTACGTTTAATCATACATGGCTTCAACTTCTGCTATTGGCGCCTATTTATTTCTTTGCTTGTTGTTTCTTCTATATTCAAAGTCAGGTCAGTTTCATTTGTAATGCATTTTCTGAATTTACTGTAAAAAAAACTTTTTTCTATGTGGATGAACCGTATTATCAAATTTTATAGATGGAGAAACAATCTATTTTACTGCTCCTTCTTCGGCGAGTGGAATCCAAGGAAAAAGTGTCAACATCACTTGGACTGCCAATATAACAGAACTACCACAAAATACACAAATGACGGGTTGTAAAGTGTTCCAGAAACAAGCCGATAATAGTGTAGATAATATGATAGCGTACTCAACAGCAACAGGGACGTCGTTAGTATTTTCGAAGTTCCAAAGCAGAGAAGCCGACTTGAAACTAACATATTCTCAGACTGGTATCGTTGTAACCTGCGTGTTCTCGATGAACAACCTTAACAGAACAACAGATGCAAAGAGATATGTGTTTCGTGTAGTTCATCCGTTTTATGGCGCAAATGCACCAACTGAAACTGTACTAGATGTTCTTGGTAAGTATTTTAATGGTTCTCTCTAATAGTTTGTCGACATTTATTAGTCATACTGTAAGCTTATACCTACATTATGCTCTATAGGTTTTTGAAATCCTGTCCCGCTCGAATATTTTTAGCATTTCCAATTTTTCTGAGAAACAGATTTATATTTTAAAGGTGGTAACCGTTTTTATTAAAATCTTTCCATGAGTTAGTTTAAATTCTGTGGATCGTGCTATCGTAAGAGAAGCGAACCAAAACAATAAAGAGTCAAATATAATTTCGCCATTCTTCACTTTATGTAAAGTTTTAGAAAGAGGTTTTTTTCGATGGAAAGTAAAACGCGAATTATACTTTTTTTACGATTGTCTCTAATTTGTGGTTAGAGTAGAAGGAAAAACCTTTCCTAAGAATAGATTTTTTTGGATTTTTTGCTCTAAATATCGAAACCAGAACCACAGCAGGTATAGGGCATTGTATTGAATACAATAAAACATGGCATGGCATGTTGATCGCTTTAAAATGAATAAAACTTCAACGTACAAATCATAAAAATAGCCTAGATGTATATATTCGTTACTGACTTTCCTTCAATTTGAAAGTTGACAAGAGATCTTCTCCCTTTTAACTGGACTTACTTAGTTTCACATTTTGCATAAACTAAACTTCGACGCCCCATTGTACTCCCTATATTGCTTTGTATGTATAAGACCTAAATGATTTAGCATCAAAGAAAATTTATTTTAAATTCATTGCCAAATTTTCACTATAAATTTTCTTTGACTCAAAAAAAGCATTGCAGTACTCGTCTTTTGTATACAAAGTTATTGACATGTGTTAATTTACGGGTTGTCAGTAATTTATTCAGTGATACATCTATGTAAATGTTGCATATTGTAAGATTTACACTCCAACTAATAGGATTGAAAATTAAAGTTTGCGTGTGCGTGTTTGTTTGGCGTTCCCATCGTCACCGATCGTCATATCGTCATACTTTTTGGTCAACTACTATAACACTAGAAACTACTGAATTCATCGTCGAAAGTTATCAGAAGCTAAGATGGTCATCATGCATGCATAATAACAAGTCTAGGTCTGACAAACAAAACAATTAAACAATTCTTCCTTTTTGCATGCGTAGAATTTCTAAGAGGGATACGGGTCATTGGTATTTCGACTAATTATACACATATATGCTTAACTGACTTATGCATTTAATAGATCCACTTAATACAAAGCTGTTCAGATCGAGTGGAACACAGCTCTCAAATACAACTCATCATAACACAAAAATATAATTTGCATAACAGAATGTTCTAGGAAAAAAATGAATATGTAGAATAATAAAAATACGTTCTGGTATATGTTTTCTATTCTTGGAAGCTTCATTAAGTCACGCAAAAGTGGTCATGAAGTCAAACTTTAGTTTTTATACTCAGTTTGATATAAAACTAAATAAAAACGTATTTAAAATAGATGAAATACATTTCTACCATAAAACCAAAATACATCTTTAGAATTCTTGCACTGTTTTGGTTTTGTCCATTATTTCGATTCAAATTAACGCCTACCGTACTGAAACTAACAGGGCGCTCTTTTGCATTAACATGCGCGGAAACCGCTGGAAAATGAACTGTAATAGCGGCTCACGAACTATCAACTATCAAGAAAAATAGGTCTGTATGAAAGTCACCCTCATGGATGCCACGCGTACAGTTGTTTGATTGCAAACTATCAACATATGGACAAATTTCTTATATGTTTATTTCTTATATGTGCACAAGATTGGGGAGGCAGTATTTCCGGAGCTCATATTGCTGTAATGGCCAATGTAACTGGCTGTTTTCGAAAGCCAGTGCACCTCCAGATATTGGTGCAGAATTGTTAAGAATAAAAGAAGTTCAATACGAGTTGGCAGATTTTGATATTCAAATAAAATACAGTAAGAAAAATCCCAGTCTCAGTATGACCTTGGATAAAAACCAATATATATTAATTTTTTTCATTCAATTCCCCAATTTTTCGTGTATCTTTACCTGCAGATTTGATATGCACAGGTTTGAATGTTGGTGTTTATTATGAGTGTCTTGCTGTAATGAAAAAAATCATATCCATGACCATAGCATTTTAAAGCTTATTTTAGTACCCTTTAACTGATACATTGTAAGCCCGATCTTTAGAAAATTAGGTGATATATTTTCATAACTGACCTAGATACTTAGTGTAAACTCCACATCACATTAGATTTTAACGTTGGAGAACTTTTCTTAAAAGGCTAACATGCTCGCTTTTGGCACCATTTATGATCACCACCGTATGCTAGAAAAATCGATCAGACAATTTATATTTAGCAAGGACCTAATATCCCTGTGTTCTGTTCTTGACGTCATTATTAAATGATCATGATCTTAGCTTGCCATATATTCCTTTGCTCAATCTTCGCTGTTGTTGCTCTAAGGCATTTTATTGTATTCATTGCCCTGAAATATTTCAAGAAACAAAATTTTGCGGTTAATGTTATCTTCCTGGACCCGGTTAAAGAGAATACAGCATGATTGCGTCCGAATGTCTAGGGATTTTTAAACTCGCTCGTATCGCGTCAAAACAGTGTAGTAGCTCAAACACTTGTACTTCTAACAATGTATGGTTACAGACCAATTTTGTAGTAGTGGTATCTTTACGTTCTGTGCTCTTGTTCGCGAAAAAAAAACCGTACAATATCCACGAAACTTCAGGTTTTGGATAAATAGTTTGTCATATTGTTGTCTATTAAGTTTAAAGAAAATTCTTCGAGTGCAAATTGCGGGGCAAATTTTTGGTCCATTTATCCAATGGATAAAGTTATCCGATATTAACCGGGTCATAAATATATTTTAAGTCATAAATTATCTTCTTCCTTATCTAATGTTTTCTCTTAAAATTGCACCAAGTGTATCCACAAAAAATTGTATTATCATTTTTGTTTTTTGTCACCGATCTATCTTGAATGTCAGATGACTTTAAAGTAGGCTATGTTTTTCTTGTAAAAAACCTTAAACTTAACTGGGACTCGGGGGCGGAATTTAGGGGGCCGAGGAGGCCGCGGTCCCTCTTTTGCCTACATGAATAGAAGGTTTTGACTTGGCAAAATTTCTCCGGCTCCCCTTTATAGAAGGTTTTGGCTATACAATTTTTTTCCGCCCCCCTTTCTTCAATTCCTGGATCCGCCCCTGGGACTCGAACAGAATTAGAAATAATTAGCTGTTATCGTACGGCTGTCAGTGGTTCTACTTCAAAGGGGTCAAATTTGCATTGTATTGACCCGTTAGCCTCGGTTAAATGATTTCTATACAAAAGACTTTTTGACCGTAGGCTCAGCCCAAGAGAAAGTGAGGTAAGAGAAGGAATCCCTAGTACCCTATCATATCAGCCTTTCGTGCTATTTTCAAAACAAAACCTACTTTTAGTTCGGTTACCAATCCCGCGCAGCCACCGATCTGACCAATCATGTTCTGTTTCCAAGATAAATACGAATCTAAAAATAGAACGAAGGGCTGATATGATGGGTAAAGAACCCAGTACCAGGGATTCCTTCTCTCACTTCATTTTCGTTGCTCAGCCGTACTAACAGCTGTTTTCGGGACTTTTTGTTTTCGAACTTCTCAAACGTGTCAGAGCTTTATTGATACTATTTTTGTAATTATTCACAATATATACTAAAATAATAAACTAATTACATAAAATTTGATCAATGAAGAACGAAAAGATGGCGCCGGATCAGATGTTTTGAAAAAATATTGCTAAAATCGTAATTTCAGAATTAAAAAATGCCATTGTCTGACTTTTTTTTAAATACGCGCAAGACGGCATACCTCATCCTTCTCAAATGTGTGAAATAAAAATGGATGTCACTGACTTTTTCTTCGAGATATACGACTTTAAATTCCTTTTTTGTGTCGAAAGTCTATCAACTTCTTCGGCAGCCATATTAAATTGGCTTACAAAAAGTTTGGTTCGGGATTCGCAATGACATGCGCAGTAGAAGTGCACATCTGTGACAAGCTAAATTTAAAGTGTTTTTGTAGGTTGAGGAAACTTTAACATAAAACATAACCTAAATTTAGTCCAAAAATTTTCAGTCCACATTATATAAAATTTAAAATCTAGTATAAACAAAGGAATAATAATAGATAAAGCTTAGAATGCAAAATTTCTTTGGAAATATTTTGCTTTCTTTTACAATACAAAACAAATTCATTTATTATTATTATTATTATTATTATTATTATTATTATTATTATTATTATGATTATTATTTTGGAAATTTTCACATTCAATTTTATGTAGGTTGCAAATTATGGAATTTTAGAAAAAAAGTTAGGGTCACCGAGCATTTAGGCCAGCTGAGTTGACCTTCAAAACAAACTCCAGGTCAACCAATCATACTCGAGGATTTACATTGTATTTTGATTAGCATTTACCACTGTATATGACTCAAAGGCCATGACCAATGCTAACCAAAATAGTTGACCCTTAATTCCTTTCTGGGAACGCTATTTTCATATTTACAATAAATGATTATTTTTTAACCTAAATGTATTAAAAATTATCTTAAAGGTATTTTTCGATTTGATATGATGAAAAACTTTTTAAAGGAATGAAATAATCTGGAAAGTTTTCTTATTAACTATATTTACTGTCACTGCATTTCTTTAATTTTGCTTTTTTGAATGCTGAGAGTCCCAAATATTTTGGGGAAAAAAACTAAAACTGTTTTTTATCAGATATTTTTTAAACACTTTTTTTTAGAACACTTGACGAAATAGGAATATGAGGTGACCGCGCATTTTAAAATGTTATTGTATCGGTAAATGTACAAAAAACTGATTTAAAATTGGCGAAATGACAAAAAATTTCCAAGCCCTCCCTAGATAGTGGCAGTAATCACAGTAAAAGCATTTTAGGAGTTAAAAAATGGATTTGATCTTTTGTAAAAACGATATGTAAAGGTGTTTTGCAATACTTACATTCAACTTTAGACCAATACTAAATGCGCGCAATGCATCTATGGTATTTATTTTGAGGTCCATTTCTGATATCAAAACATTCAATATTATCGAAATAATAACAGTTTCAACGACGGTATTCCTGAAGTTTGCAAAAGAAACAAGAAGAGATTATTTTACAGTTCTCAATCAAATAAAATATTTTTTGGAGCAAAAACTTATCATACTCGAGCTTTAGTGGTGTAAATTCACACTCTTTGACGAACTCGGACTTGTTTTAAATATTATTGTTGAAGAGAACTAAAAAGTTTTCAATCAATGCTTTAATCATGAAATATATCTAAACAGAGGTTCTGATTTAAAAGAACTTTTATTAAAAACAGTTCAAGGAGGTTAATTAAACAAGACAATTTCAGCAAGCGAATAAGATGAAGCTATAACGAACGAACAATGAGTGACAACATTTTACCTTTTTTACCTTTGTTGTGATGTAGAAAACGATACCTAACTGGATATCTTCTTTCTCCTTTCATAAAGTATTGATTTTCCTCAAAATTTCATTATATCAGAAAAGAAATATTGTGAAATTGGTGACCCAATTCCCTTACACCAAGCAGCAGTATCAAAATAAAATGCAAGGCGAAGTTTAAGTTCATAGTGTTATCACAAGAGAGATAATATCATTAATAAAATTTAAATAGCACTTATCCATTTCTGTTCTAGGCGCTTTACAATGCAGTAAAAAAAGGATTAAAAGTGATTAAAAAGTCAAGAATAAGTTAGTTGAAAAATATAAATCAAAATAATAGCTAAAATAACTATCAATAAATATATTTATAAATTATTAGCTAATTTAAATAAGAGTATCTTGGTTTTAGATTTTAAAATATCTACATATTCGGACTAGCTTTGATATCATCAGATTCGGACTAGCTTTGATATCATCAGGAAGGGCATTCCATAATAATGGAGCTGCAACAGCGAATGCACGATAGCCATAAGTCTTTTGATTGTAAGTAACAGGTTTAAGACGCGAAAAGCCGCAGTTAGAGGAGCGAAGCTGCCTGCCAGGTACATAGGGTTGAATTAAATCTTTTATATAAGTTAGTGCATAGTTATTTATGGCCTTAAAAGCAAGCAACAAGATCTTAAATTCTATACGTCTATCTTTAGGCAGCTAGTGCAGTTCTATTGAGGTGGGTTTAATATGATCATGCTTACGTAGACCATTGATTTACGTTATTTGCTGTATATGTCCCGGGGGGGGGACTCTCTTGAAAAGTTGGTAGGGGGGCTCGACGGACCTTTTAGGGTCGAAAATGAGACCTCGCGTACCT
>JANTNT010044443.1:0-23250 GCA_024752375.1 Entacmaea quadricolor | reverse complement strand
TAACACAGCATACCCACTTCTAGAACCCAGTCCCTCGAAAAGCATTTACAAAAACGACACAGATTTCTCGATATGTATAATTACAGGTTTTTCTTTGATTTTTCTTTCGTAGTTGTACGAAATAACGCTTGCATAAGAACTAATAATGGAACTACTTACATAATCAAAACAAATTGGATCATAAAAATATTAGGTCACTTTCTTCAGACTTTTATAGATAAAAATATAGATAAAAATGGTTGCTATAGAGATTGTTCTATCATCAGTTGAATTTAGCCTTTCTATTTCTGTCGAATATGCGATTATTTGTTTTTTTTTCTACACGGTAAATCAACACTATCTCAGAACTAAATCAAGCAAATCCCCAATCATTGAACTATAGTCCTTTTAGCTTGTCAAGAAAATAATTTAAAAAATTAAAGACGATTCAGAATTGTTACTAATAGCTATGTAGTGTTAAGATTTCTGAAGAAAGTAACCTTCATCTGACACCTGAATCTACCAAATCTCAAGATATTAGTTCAAGATATACTTGCTACAAGTTTATAGGTCAATTCACCTTGTTACCATCAGTTTTATCAACTTCGTTAAGATAGAACTCTACAAGTTGTCCGTCCTTAGATTGAATTTGACAGCATAAGTCAAACTCCTACACCATTTTAATGTCATTTCTAATTTGATTGTCATGTTTGCTCAGGTGATTTTGACACGAATTGCTACAACATCGTAACTGTGTATAATCCATTAACTCTGCAGTATTTTTCACTATATTAAAATTCAAATATTTTATAAATATACTTTCGAACACGTTGTAGATTACTATTACATCGAAGTTTTATTTATTTTCCTTTGAAAAGAGAGTACTTTCTTGAAAGTGGTTGATTATACGGCTTAGAAAGGTGTTATATTACTGATCAATTCTTTAGACAATGGCAGGGAGAAAAAATGTTCAAGAGCTTATTTGAATATTTGATGGTAATTCACAGTACCCCTCAGGCCCCGTCCACACGTATCCGGAGATTTTTGTATCCGCAAATTTTTTTATTCGGATACAAAAATATCTGCGTCCACACGTAGCGTATACGAATCGTATACGACCGTCCACACGTATCTGATTCGTATCCGGATATCTCAAAGGATTAGTAAACAGAGCATGCGCATTACAAAGAAAGCTGAGCCTGCGATAATTTTGGCGCCAAATTCGCGGCTTTCTTGTTTGTTTACTTGAAGTTTCAACACGTGTGAGCTTGAAGATCGGAAAAGTTCTTGTAAAAAACACCATAAAACATGTCGCAATCAAGAGAAAAACATAGATAACTCATTTGTTTGGACAGACGATGAAGTATTGCTGCTTCTGAAAGTGAACCGATTGGGAGTCGTGCCAAACCAAATATTCTGACATTTTAGATATCTCCAATGACCAATATCCTTCACAAGAAAATTCTTCGTCAATTGGGTGAAAGATTAGCCACACAAGAAAGGGGAACTAACAAAGTTAGTTCTGGAAAATCTCGGGCGGAAAAGACTGGTTCTGATAATGTGACGTCAGCGTATACAAAAATATACGGATACGAGCGTCCACACGTATCCGGATACACATCGTATACAGAAATTTCCACTCTGGAGAGCGTATACAGAAATCTCCGGATACACCGAGCGTATACGGCAGACACGTGTGGACGCAGATATTTTTGTATCCGGATAAAAAAAATTGCGGATACAAAAATCTCCGGTTACGTGTGGACGGGGCCTCAGAGAATGAAAAAAAGAGAAACACGTTTAAATGACGTTTAAAAATTTTAAATTACATTTAGTTGAACTATTGACAAAAGGGAAGCGTTCATATAGATTACATAGTTTAAGGATATTTTAGAATTTTCCTTGACATTCTCAAAAAAAGTTCGATTTAAAGCACTCTATAGGTCAAAAGTCAACAAACATTGTGTTCCCGCAGTTTCATAATATATTTTATAAATAGATGACGACTAGTGTGGCACTAGGTTGGACTGCGTCGGTGTATATAACCAAAAGTGAGGACTAACGTCCGAAACGTCAGTTTCTTATGTCCTACCTACGGTGCTAAAGTTACTTGCTACGACACTTTTGGTTTTATTTTATAAATATTTCCCTTTGTTAGGCAAGATTTTGAGTACTCTTTGTTCGTTAAATTTCAAAGCGAAAATTAATTTAGTAATTTCGTTGTTATTTTCTTTTAAGCATACATAGCCCAACCGATATCAATGTCCGTTCTCATAATTACGTGTAATTATGATTATATATATTATATATGATATAAGCGATCTGCCAGCAAATCCTCAAATCACCCCGGCATAAAAAGACAGGTTTTTCATTTCAAGTATAATCTATATTACTTAAAGAACAGATTTCCTACCGATATAACGTTTGGTTTTTCACCAACTCGAAAAGAATATATATATTTTTAATCAGTTTTAAGTGAAAAGCAAAACGACTACGAAAATATCTTTTTTGGTTTTCACGTGACGTCACGCCGCCATTTTGATTTACCATAACAAAAGAGTACAACAAGATGGCCGTAATATGTTTTCGCTTTTTCATTATCTTCAGGAAAAGACAAAAGAAACAGTTGATCTATTAAGTCTTTAGGTGATAATTACTCCTTTTATGGTTCTCGCCTTACGTTAACCACGTTATAATGAGTAAATGAATGCCTTCTGGCGGCTGGGATAATGTCCGAGGAAAAATGATCCGAAAAAAGAACAGTTGGCCAATAACAAAACATAAAACTTTACATGATAGATTCAATCACAACAAAACATCAAGCTTTAAAACGATTCAATAGCATAAGAAGTCTAACAAAATTCGAACTACCCGAATTTGGAACGCCCTACCTCCTGATCTAATACTGAAGTCTCATATTCACAGTAACATCTGTAATGTAAAAAATGACAAAGATTGACATTCGAGCGACAATTAGACTACTAGCAACAGGATAAAGGATAGCTAAAGTTTCGTGTAGTGTTACATTTCAGACAGATTTATTTCCAAGTACCATGGTCTTCAGGACAGTAAAGTTCTAAGGCAGAGTAGTAGTAGTAGGTAAGTAGCAATTTCTTGACGTTCTTGAGATTTAGAGTGGTTTGTACTGCGGATAAAGTAATGAATGAATTCGAATGATCTTCGAAGTTAAATAAGTAACATATGCTGTTAACTCGCAGAAAGCTCAGAAAAAATTCTAAGACTTTAACAGGATTTGAACCCATGACCTTCGCGATACTAGTGCGACACTCTACAGTACAAACCACTCACATTCATAAATATCACTTGTACAGGACATAAATAGAACTCTCTCGAGGCTTTATAGCTCAGTTGGTAAGAGCGTCGCACTAGTATCGCGAAGGTCATGGGTTCAAATCCTGTTAAAGTCTCAGAATTTTTTCTGAGCTTTCTACAAGGTACGTACGTACGTATTAGAAATGAAAGTTATACGTAAAAGCGGATAGGTAAAGATGTTATGCTTATGACTTTGAAAGTTTAAGAGTCATCAACGTCACAGCAATGAAGGCACAAAGGCAACCCGGAAATGAAATTTGATTTGCACGCACCGTAACTCGTGATAACATCATGACGAGAAGCCTGCTAGATCGCTACCGTTTGGGTACTGATAATATATTAATGAATTTATCGCTGCAATAACATTAACTTTTTTGTTTCTGTTTCTGTTTTTATTTTGTACGTTTAAAAATACACAACGTACTACTTTCATGACTATTCCTTTTCACTGATAATAACATTGTATTTTCCCGAATTCGGGGGGATGATCCGATCGGGTAAGGACGGGGATACTCGTCGGAAATTTTGAAAATGACTCCTCAAAGTTACCCGAATGTTATCCTGGTGGGCTTGGCAACAAGGTTTTTTTTACCCCTGAAAGGTACCAGCTATCAACAACAAATGTAATTTTTTTGTAGTTTTAGTAGTTTGAAGACATAATCTTCGAAAACCTTCTTCTTACTCAACCGACCCAAAACGTTACCAGGTCAGTCGCTGGTAGTGCAATCAAGTTTGAGACGCCCTAAAAGGTGCAGATCACTGATTTTCACCCCTAAAAGGTACGACGAGCACCCCTGTTATGCTATACATAACATATATTTTTTATTTTTTAGATATATTTTTTATTTTTTACATATATATATATATATATATTAATTTTTTACATATACTTTAAATTTTTTTGTATATTTAAAGTAACTTTAAATTAACTTATTTATATTGAATCCTGTTTTATCTCGATTAAATCTTTTCAGTATTTATAGTAAAGCGAAAAAAGGCCAAAACTAGAACCCGCGCGTTTATCAGTTCCCATGTTCCATGAAGTGCATATATACTATACTCTCCCAATCTGCGAAAAAAAACCTATACGCCGAATGCCAATTTGGCGGATCGCCCAGAGCAAGTTGCATCAAATCGAGGCTACCGAGGAATCACTTCATTCACATCTTCACCTACCTCTGTCTACAGTTGTTTATCGTGTTTATTCCTTCGAATTTTTCCTGTTGAACGCGATAAACAACTGTAGAAAGCGATGATGTAAATGAAGTGAATCCTCGGTATCCTCGATTTGATGCAACTTGCCCCGGGCGATTGGCCATATTGGTATTCAGTGAATAATTAGCGCCTTCTGTGTAAATTGAGCAGTAAAACGACGACCAGCTTTTTGGTCTAAAACAATAACAGTATTGAAACTTAGTTAAGTATGTTTTAAACACTAAATATTTTTATTATATAATCTAAAACACTGTATGTTTATGGGAAGGATCTCTGCTAAACGTTATGTAGAATCATAATTCGATTAAAATGTTGAACAAGAAAGCTTTGTCACCTGAAGCGAAAAACTAAACACGCAAAGTGTTGGTGAGAATCTCCGGTCTTCGCTTCTCGCTCCGGGTTTTAAAAAGATAGATTCTCTTTGGTCGATGAGGTTTTGTATCGTTCTTATTGTTTTGACTTTATCACATTCATAATGTTCTTGGTCTTCACGTGACGTCACAGCCGCCATGTTGGTATACAGTTAACAAAAGATTTCTTAGTAGCCTCTAGTACGCCAAAATGGCTGCCATGCCTTTGATATTTTATAAGACTCGGCTTTTATGTTCATATTTCTGAAAGTAACTTGTATTCTCAAAGTCTGCTTTATTCATTCATTTAAGACGCCATTGTGGGTTGAGGGCGAAATAATATTCGCATGTTCGTGGCCAAAAGGAAATTTCTAAGATGTCTGTCTACTTCAAATAACGTCATTCCAATAATTTAATTGCACTCTTCCTCTTCAATGTGTTCAGATGCTGCTTTTAATTTTAATATTAATTTAAAAATTAGCAAAAGGATACGGTTATAAACTGGTATTTTCTGTACTCATTCAGTAACCCAAATGAATTTGAAAACTATATAGAGTGGTTTTCATTAACCCGTGAAACAAAGTGTACTAATTAAAGTGTAAAAGTCAAATAGACACAAAAGAAAACAATAGAATTAGAGTGTGATAAAGTGTAATACGTTAAAGTATATTTCACGGGTTAATGAAAACCACTCTAATGCTTTTCTGTTACTTTTACCACGGTTTATTACTTAAAAGAGAGATAAATAAATAATAAACAAACAAACAAATAAATACTGAAATAAATAACTAAATAACTAAATAGCTAAATAGCTAAATAACTAGATAACTAGATAACTAATTAGCTAAGTAACTAACTAAGTAACTAAGTAACTGAGTAACTGAGTAACTAACTGAGTAACTGAGTAACTGAGTAACTGAGTAACTGAGTAACTGAGTAACTAAGTAACTGAGTAACTGAGTAACTGAGTAACTGAGTAACTGAGTAACTGAGTAACTGAGTAGCTGAGTAGCTGAGTAACTGAGTAACTGAGTAGCTGAGTAACTGAGTAACTGAGTAACTGAGTAACTGAGTAACTGAGTAACTGAGTAACTGAGTAGCTGAGTAACTGAGTAACTGAGTAGCTAAGTAGATAAGTAAATAAACAAATAATTAATTAAAAGTGGATCTTTTCCGCGCTTCAATGACCACGAAGCAATGATTCCAAGACGAGACTTGATGTTTTTATAAATTAACTGTACTTGTTATTCAATTTCTTATCATTTGGACCTACAATTACAACCCGGTGGCTGGCCTTAAAGTGCGGTAATACGCGCAACAAATTGGTGCATCTTGTCGCGCAACATTGTTGGGTTGCAAGCTGCAGAGCGAATGTTGCTCGTATTACCACTCCGCGTGCAACAAATTTTCTTTGTGGCGAAGAGTAGAGATCTAGAGCTCCAACTTCGTGCAACAACGAAAAATTGTTGCGCGCGGATTGGTAATACGAGCAACATTTGCTCTGCAACTCGCAAAGCAACAATATTGCGTGACAAGTTGCACCAATTTAATGCGCGTATTACCGCACCTTAAAGATATTCGAGCATTTTCCGAAAAACCCTAAACATACGGGGATTGAAAAGTTTCTTTTACCAAATAAAATAATTAATTTAATTTCACTAAGTCATTCTGCAGTCACTTAAACTACCGACAAAAGAAAACCACACGTCTCATTCTAGTATTTTTTCTTTTTCCCCAAGATTTTTAAGTGGACGAAAGAAGAAATGTATTCCATTACAGTCATTTGACATCATTTATAAAACCACTACGCCTGATCATCGCACGATTCTCTCATTGAGCTCATTATGTAAAAAAATAATTCATTGTCAGTGTATTGAGCTACCTATCAATATCTACTTAAAGAGACGAGAGTAAAGACTTCTAAATTCAGAAGTAAATCCATTTATCGGTATATTTAGTTACCTGTAATTAGAATATCCACGCAAAAAGAGGACACACGCACATTCAAATGTAGAGGTAAAGCCACCCGTGGTGTACTCAGTTTCCTATCAATATCTACGTAAATAAAGGAGAGTAAATACTTGAATTCAGAGGTAAATTTATTCATCGTTTATTCGGATACATATAAATAGAATATCTACGCAAAGAAAGTCGTCATGTACATTACAGGTAATCTACCCGTTGTGTATTCAGTTTCCCTATTAGGCTAACGTAAAGAAACGATATTTGAGACTTCCCAATTCAGAGTTAATACCATTTATCGTATATCAGTCAGTTTTCTGTCAACATCTACGCAGGAGAGAAAAGACATCCAATGAATTTAAAGGTATAATGGTAATTGTGGTCTTAGTTTCCTATCGATATCAATGTAAAGAGAATTCGATTGCACTAGCTCATCTCATTACTTCTGTGCGTCGTTAGATCAGGCAACTCTCATTTATAGATTATTATCTTTTATATTTCATAACAACATTAGTTTCTCATCACGATTGAAATACGTAGAGCTCATAAACAACCTAAAATGACAATGGTTAAAAATCACTCTCGCTTTAATTCTTCTAATAGGTGTGTGCCTCATTGGTCCGAAAACCCTGACGCTATCTATATTCTCTTGAAATTTAATACCCTATTAAAGACATACTATTGTAAACCATACCCGTTTTCAAGACTGTGAAAGTTCTAGACCCTTATATGTAAGACAAATACTAGCGTCGTTGGCCGTTAGGCAACGCGTTGACAAAACCGACATTTGCTAAACTATAACCAAAACTGCAAAGAGACGAAGTAAAACGCTACCGACAAACGAAATTTCGAATAGTGCAGTACATTTTAAAACCGATAACACTGTTTAAGACAACACGTGGATTGTTTACTCCATCTCAGACCAAATTCCCGTAAAACCATACCCTATCAAGTGGCACATCCCTTTATAAGTTATATATGGGAGTACCCTCCGGGCTTCATTAATAACCTCTTAATGTATAGTTTTTTCTGGTTTTTTCGTGCGTACTCGAATCAGCCATCCATTCTTTCCCACTTTGAAAAATCATAATCATCATTCATGTTTGTCTGTTTTTGAATTTACACACGAACATTTTAAATGATTAAAATAATTTCCCCCTTCTTTTAAGTTTAAATTAGCTTCATAATTTTTGTTGTTTTCTTCATCCTTGAACCTTCGATTCTCTGACTCGACTTTTCTCAAGGCGACTCAAAGTTAACCTTTATACCATATAAGGGCCTCGGTCCAAAGATTCAAGACCTTGGGTAAAGTATTTTCTCAATGAAATACGATTTTTCTATTAAAATATAAGACATGTAAATATTATATATGTGTTTTTTAGGTGCTATAACACATACATATGTAAATATTCATATTAAACCAATATATAAGCGAAGTGTGATCAGAATCAACCAAAAATTACTAGAAAAATAACCAAGAGTTAATAACAGACGGTAGTTAGGCAGACGTGTTGGAGAAGTTCTCTTTAAAATTGATTTAATTAAATTGATTTTTAATTAAATTCTCCATTTCCTACCCCTTAAACTTTACAATTTTAGTAATAATTATCAGGCTTATTCTAAGCTTTTATTCAGAGGACCGTTTTATTTATGTTTGATTATAGTTACTCTATTCCTAAACAAAATATTGAAAAAGAAAACACGAAAACCATTTGAGCGTTGTGCGGCATTGTCTGAAATCAGTAGGTGATTGGATGTTATGACATTCTACCACCTGGTCTTTTGTGGGTTACGTTTATAACGAACCGTTCACAAGCAAACCGCCCCAGTGAAGCTTCACGATAGAAAGGATGCTTAGAATCAGTCTTCCTTCGTCATTAATATAGCCTCATCTATTCTACAACAGGGGATGGAATTATAGATCGATGTCGGTGAACACGAAGAAGAGGGGGTCTCATTGTATTGTGTAAGGATACTGGTCTATAGACACAGAGATGTAAGTAAATGGCTAGTCGTGTATAAAATGATAACATAACTTATAGTAATAAGTTAGGTTCTTAAATTAAAAACATCTTACATCGTGTTATCAATTCTACTGGTGATGGACGTTGTTGCGTTGTTACTGTAGTTTTAGTAATAATTTCAAATCACCTTCATTCTCGTTACCTGAATGATTCTCTCTCTTTGTAGTGAATTGCCCTTATTATGAGTTAATGCTACCTAATCCAAGTACTTCCAAGGGGCCCTAGAGATATAGTATGTTATTATGGGGTTGATTGAATTATTCTCCCAGAAATAAACGGTCTTGATGAAACAGAAATATACTTTTGCACCTATTAGTACGTCTTCGTTCTCATTTCTCCACGACTCCAATGTTTATGCAATGAAAATACGTTGCGAATTATAAACTTAATTTGATTGAAAATGACAGTGATATGATCACAGAGAAGATCTAGAACTCGTCAGTCAGTTGCCTGATTACCTGGAAATCCAACTGCGCTGGGCATATGGGTTGAGAATTATTTTGAATCTAAGATAAAATTTTCTCTTTTTTCTATCTTAAAACTTCTTTTTCGTCTTAGAGCTGGAGGTAAAATTGCATGAATTAAAATTCGAATTAAGTAAAGGGAAAGAAGAGTAACACTTTTTTAATTTAAAAAGGGAAGAAGAAGAAGAAGAAGGAGAGAGAGAAGTGTACAAATGAAAGAATGAAAGAAGTTGTTTATCAAAAGAGAAAAGATATGTCTTAGACCAAAGTTCCATTTTAAGTTCCGTTTTTGTCCCACACAAAAGATCTCGGTTTCGTTTCAATGTCTCTTGGTACCGTTAATGGGAAATTCACCCAGAGTGGCGTTTAACCTTCTACTTGAAGAAAAAGCAACAAAGATTCCTCATAAAATTAAGTGGTGAAAGCCCTTAAAGTGGCTTGGATAATTTATTTTGTCAGACAGATATATAGATTCGATTATTCGTACTTTTCATTTATTTCCGATTCAACTAGTTCCCAATAAAAAGGAAACCTTTTACCAAGACGGTCATTTTTCATCCCTGGCTGCCAACAAAACAACTTGTTACTGAACGCCTCTGTTTGCGTTCATGTTAAATAACTTTATTAATAATTTGAAACTGAAGACCTGTCTGTGAACTATACGCTCTGTATATTGCATTCATAGATGTTAAAGTGCTGATATCTGTTACTTTATTTATGTTTTTCAAAGTTTTGTTTTTATTATTTCTGATAAGTTATTATGATTTTATTATTTGGGCTTCAAATTCAAATTCAAATTCGAAATTCAAATAATAATAATAATAATAAAAAAAAAAAAAAAAAAAAAAAAAAAAAAAAAAAAAAAAAAAAAAGAAAAAAGAACAACAACAATGAATATCATCTACTGATAAATTTATTATGCAAATGTATTGGTCCGTATGTCAGGTGACATACAAATAAACATCCAATTTTCCCATGAATTCATAATTTATCAGGAAAGGTGGATTGTAGGAACCTGTTTCATAATATTGATTCCAGCCGTTATATATTAATACCCGTGCAAAAGTTTTCAGGCGGGGGAAAGGACAAATGGTGGAGGCTGGGGAGCATAAGAACGATTTCGTAGTAAAATTCAATATGAAAATATTGTTAAATCGTTCTCGGCAAACAAAGACAGCTTTTGTTTCGCGGAAATGTCTGATCAAAATCTTACTCTATTTTCTTGCTGTATCGAGTGTTATAGTAATTGTTATTTACCACCTGTTAAACAAAATTTAATAGACCTAGTGCAAAAGATGAGTTATTATATGTGGGGTAAAAAATTAGTACTTCTGATCAGAGGATGACCAAACTATTGTACACAGGAATCCCATTTTTGATAACACGGTTTAACACCGCTAAATATATTTTATTAAAGGTAGAAGTCGTGGGAAGTACATGGAGTTTGATAAAATTAGTAGTTTATCGCTAGAACCTATGATAAAATCATTCCTTTTTAGATAAAATGAACAATTTTAAAAACAATTTTTAAAACAAGAACCAGTGAGCAACACGGCTGTAAACTTTGTAAACTGTCATTTCTCCAACGCGTTTCGTTTGTATTTTACAAACTTCATCAGGGAGTTTCAAAAAATATCTCTGCGGATTTTCATTGAAACTTTCTCAACTTTTGCACAGTTGTGAAAAATGCTCTTTAATATTTCAGAGATCGTTATGTCTTAGGTTGAAAAAAAGTTATGCTAATGACCTTTGACCTGGAACTCAAGATGTGCACCAAACTGAACGCGAATTCTCTTACGAGAAAAACTCAAAAAAGCTTTCCAGGTAAAGAAATGCCTTCGTTGAGATAAGGGGATTAAGAAGCCCCAAATGTCATCTCCGACAATAGAGTTTGACCTTTTCATTAACCACACTACTCAACAATCTCGTTTTTACTGCTCATTTTATATGTTTGAACCATGTCAAAAGTAAAGAAGAAAAAAGGAAACCTTAAAGAAAACTTGGGGGAACAAAGAAGTTCAAAGGCAGAAGAAATTGAGCTGGAATCACGCTGAGAAATCAGATCACTTCAGTGGCGGATCTATATTTTTTCAAAGGAGGGTTCCAAAAGCAAACCTTTGTATGTATATACTAAATTGCATATTTTACGCTTTTACTTGACATACTGCATGCCGTATAAAAGAATATAAAAGCTTGGCGGATACAAACGTGGAGATATGGCGTGATAAAACTAGAGCATCAGGTGACAGATCATTTAAAAGTACACGCCAACCGCTTTTAAACTCATGGCTAGATGATGAGCTTGGCGTTAGGTGCTTGGTGGGTCGGGGTCAAGCTGCGAAAACAATGGCATCCTGTTATAACAGTGGAATATTTACCTATACTTACCTCAGTGATGGCGGGTGGGCAAATTGCAAGAAGCACATATCGAGAAATTTGTGTCGTTTTTGTAAATGCTTTTCAAGAGACTGGGTTCTAGAAGTGGGTATGCTGTGTTAACACTTTCCGTGTTGTCCTAAGACGTAATTACAAAATGGCGACGAAGAAAACTTCATTTTCTCGAATATCTGTAAGTTTTGGAGGAATTTTCGGAGAAATCCTGCTTTAAAAGCGAAAATAATTATTAGGATTCCAAATATGGAGAGTACAATGCCCAAATATGGAAGTAGAAAACTTGGCCAAGAAAACAACACATTTTAACGAGGATTGCTTGATATGCGTAGATATTTGTGAGTAGCTTAGGATATCGTTGCGTTTAGCTAGCGGACGTGAATAACACAGCATGCGACACTGTTACTAGGTAGTAGATTGCGGTTGTCACGTGGTCGAGTAATCAAGATAAGCACATATTTTAGCCTTTAGGCTATGAAAAGGCAGATAAGCGTTGTCGCCAAGCCGAACTAGAGCAACTGGCGACATTTTAACTTCGCCTAAATTGCATTTAACCACATTTAGAAATTTACAAGCTATATTTCATAAGTTTTAAAATAAAACTAGGTTGAATTAAATTTCAAAAACAAAACCGAATCTTTAAAATTTATTTGACAATCTTTTTCCAGTTTATCTAAAAAGGAATCCTTTAAATTTATTTAAAATAATAACTGAGTTCTAGCGACAAACTGCTAATTTTATTAAACTCTATGTACTTCCCACGACTTTTACCTTTAATAAAATATATTTAGCCGTGTTAAACCGTGTTATCTTAAATGGGATTCCTGTGTACAATAGTTTGGTCATCCTCTGATCAGAAGTACTAATTTTTTACCCCCACATGTCACCTCGCCCGTGCGGAGTCTACCAGTAGAAATGAGTAAGAACTGGCCACCAAGCCTTCAGTATTTGCATTCTACTGTTTACAGGCTTCAAAATGATGGGTTTTCGCTGGTTTTTGCTTTATATTTTCCAAAATATTATTATCCGAAAGTTGGGTGTTTTGCAGACGAAAAAGGTTCAGTAAAGAACGATTCGAGGACGTTTTTTGACTCAAAAAATATCTTTTTATAACCTGGGAAAGTAAATAGAGTGTCAATCGAACAATCAACTATCGAAGGCCATCATCTGAGGTTCTTTTTGACTTGTATAATTTTTCTATACAAAAAATTCCTTGATTCACATGGATTTGACAACAAAATGGCACCTGGCCAACACATTGTCTATAGAGGAATAATCGAAAACTTGACTTCGAAAAAGGCAAGGTGATCTTTACAAATCTAGCAGATAAATTCATACGTGACGTAAGATCATGTACTTGAGATTCGAGTCTGATGTTCAACTTGTTTAATCAACCTTCTGTGGAATTAATAAATGAAAGAAAAATAAGTTCTTCATACATTGGTTACTAATCTGAAATTGATGGCCGGTGATTTTTAGGGAGACTGGTATGAGAAGTATTTTGAGGGGTGCACGTTATTTCTGGCGATGTGGAGCAACAACGTATATATTGGGCAAAAGCAAGAAATGAAGAGTTCAAAGATTTTGCAGATAAATGTATATGTGAAATAATTGAATTCCTTTTTTGCATTCATATCGTTGATTAGTTTTCTTTCTAACTGCAAATACTTGTCGGGCTCCGTTCTGTGCATATGCAAAGAACTAGAGTGCCCGAGCAGAGTGACAACATGTTCCGAGGGACTTCACTCATGAATAAAAATGAGGAAAAATTTAGTTCTGATCTAAATTTCCCTCATTACTATTCATGGGGGAGGGGGATGTCAGGTATTAAACGTCCCCGCTCTTGAAACAAAGGATCCCGAAGTGATCATGGTATTACAATGTATGATCACTCAAATCAGAGACGCTCATTCCAAATCTATTTATATGAACCAAATTTTAAAAAAAGGAGAAGAAGAAAAAACCGTTACAAATTATTACACTTTGGTAGTGTACTAAATTTGTTGTTTCGATGATCCAACTCGTTATATTTACCGCGTGAAGCGGATACATTTAGCTTGGAAGTACTGCGGGTGTTTGATTCACCCGATACACGTCATAATAAAACCTTTATATGTCATTACCTTTCATTAAAGTCGATAAGTGTTTCCTTAATGTGTTACACATGACAATCAGTTTCATTTTAGCGTATTTCAAGGGTTATTATTATTATTATTATTATTATTATTATTATTATTATTATTATTATCATCATTATTATTATTATCATTATTATTATTATACTCTAATGATTCTCGCTTGTTATCTGAGCTAAGGGAGAAGGGACATGCCCCATGAATTTTTTTTGGGGGGGAACACATAAAGTTAAAAAAATATTTCAAGGGACATTTCTACCGCATACATTTCTAGGCGGAACATCTTCCCAGGAACATTTCCAGATCAGCAGAAACATTTATAAAGAGAAATTTCAAGATAGGGACATTTCTAGAGGGGACCTTTCCACATAGGAGCATTTCAAGGTACATTTCTAGATGGTAATATTTCTAAAGATATTTCTAAAATATTTTCATGTGAGATCCTATATTTCCACCATTAATGAGATCTCTTCCGATTCAAATGTACTGTATTCATATATTCCAATTAGAAGATATTCGAATTTAGAAGATAATTGTTATTATTATACATTGTACTCACTACAAGTCTTCTGATTGGCTAATAGCTTACCGCTAAATATGTAAATCACGCAACCTGCAGATTAGTTAAAAATCTGCTAGCAGTCACTAATCTGTAGGTTGAGCCAGCGATTCGATGAATTTTAGAAAGCGGTAGCCAGAGCAGCAGCTTTTCAAGCCATAACAACAACATCGGCTTCTCGATTTTTCTCCACAACATTGGAGGAAATCGAAAAATTATTACGGAGAAGTTATTTCCGGCAAGATATTTATAATAACTTAAAGACGATTTACAAACTCAGTTTTAAAGCGGAGTTTTTGATAATATTGCGATGTTTGTTAAGACTATATTTTGAAAATAAATTGTGTTTCGAGCGGCATTAAATTTATTGATATTTCCCTGAAAACAACATATGCCTAATAAATGCTTATAATTTAAACAATGTATAATAAAACAGTTCATGGATTTGGTTGAAGGCTGTTAATGATCAGAAGAAAGAGCATTTTATTCTTGGTGATTTGAATTGCTGATAATCAAACAAAAAACCTTAGATTAAATTATAACTAAAGAGAGGGGGTGACTCAATGTTTTTACAGATGAATTTTTTCGGCAGTCCTTGGTACCAGTATGACGTCACATAGCAACAAGAACTGTTGCTCGCTACTCGCCAAAGTTAGCGAAATAAACAAAGTAAAGAAGAAGGAAAAGAGGTCGAAATATTCGGTTAATCATTTACTGTCAACTATTTAATAGTAAGTGTTTGTTCTTTGATGAATAAATATGTTGTAGTGGATTTAAAATATGAGAAAAAATTGTTTTACGGACTTCGGGTCTTACGGCGCTCTTTGTGGTGCCGGGAGACGAGTGTTTTTTCGCAGGGAATTCCAATTTACAAAAATGAGTAAAGACAAGCTAGGATCTATTGATATCTTACTAGTTGCTAGGCTCATTCTTCTCATCAATCCCTTTTTGCAGACAAAACTGCGATCAGCAGGCTAAGAAACATCATTTATCTTTCGTTTAAGATTATTTAAAATAGGGGAAAATTACTAGGGGAGTCCATCTACCCCTTCTATCTTGTCCCATTAGATTACCAGCTGAGCTAAATATAGCGTGCGCCATGATTGGTTGTTTGGTTTAATTAGTTAACTATATTCTTGCCCTTTCTCTTTACGTTTTCTTTTGATACTTGAGCAACACATTGGAGATAAATAAAATAAATAAAAAATAAAATAAGATAAAAAAGTATCCACATTTCCAAAAAAAAAAAAAAAAAAAAAAAAAAAAAAAAATCAACGAGTTCGCCACACGGCGCGTTTGATTTTAAATCAAATGCGTCATGTGGCAAAGTCCGCGTGGATAGATACGTCGCAAAATAAGCACAAACTTATGTTAGTTTAAAGTGACCTTTCTGATCTTCTACGAATGCTCCTTGCTACTGTTGCAGGCTAAAAGATTGCAGGATTTATATGAAATGTACTTCGAGGTCGAAATACGTTAGATAAACTCTCCGAGCAAGGTTGGGCCCGGATTTCGTTTTAACTCGCTCGTGTCGCGTCAAAAACCTTTGGATCATTCCGGAATAGTCTAGTAATTCAATCATTTAGGCTTTTAAAGGTATATTTGGAATTTAATTTTTGATTCGCATTTGCCGTTACGGGCTGATTTTCTAACGGTGGTATTTTTACATTATGTGCTCTTGTTACGCGAAAAAATCGTACGATTTTCACGAAACTTCAGATTTTGGATTATTAGATTGTCATTATATTGTCTACTAAGTTTGAAAAAAAAAAAAAAAAAAAAAAAAAATTGTGCGACTGCAACTTACGGAACGAAGTGGTCGAGTTAAAAGCTGACCATAAAATAATCTAATGACGACAACTTACAACATGCTATCCCACGAGGATAAAACCGATTTAAACCATTTTTGGAGGTAAAAATGAAGAATGCTTTATGGGTATACGGTCTAAATTATAGAGTCGTAGCTGTAAAATTAGCTGAGTAATTTGGATTGAACTAGAGCAACCAAAACACCTCGTAAAATTAAATGACCAAAATAAAAAATCGCAAATAATTATTTTTATCGAAAATACGCTTGAAAATTAAAGAAAGGCACTACCGTCATGAACAAGACTAATCATTCCTTAATATGCTGGGCCATAGATATGTTAGGCTAATTGATCTTGATCGTCCTCTCTTTTAAAATAAAAAAAGCCAAAATATAGAGATGTGTCTAGGTTGCTTCAACGCTCTCTCAACAGCAGCGTTAATTAATTCAGCGAAGCGAATAAGTCAAACAAAAACACTGCTACTACTACAAAGTCTATTGTGTAAGTTAGTAAATGATATATTTATTCCTTTAATCTTAAAACCATGACCTATTTTAATCTAAAAACTATGTCTAAGATAGTCTTAGCAGCCGTATTGCAGTATCGTCTCAAAACTTAATAAGGAAGCGTAACAGCTGTCCACGGTTTCTAATTTAGTTGGCTTTCTATTATATGACTAGAAGTTGTCAAAGGCCTCAGTGCAGTCTTCCTCTGTCATTACAGTTTACACGTTTCAAGGCTCTTTACCTATTAGGCTTCCTTATACGTTTTTTGAGCCTATCCAACATGGCTTAACCGTCCATTTCTTTTTCAAAACTTAATATTTTTTCGCTTTATTTTCTATTTTTTCTCCTTCTCTCTTTCTTTTTCTTTTCTCTCTCTCTCTCTCGTGTATGTGCTTTATTTTTATCCATTCAAGTTTAATGAGAGGTGTAAATTTCATGCTATTTAGAATTAAACTGAAACGATAACTGGTAATAGTCATCGAAGTATTCTATTTTAGACGTAGAATTGGTTCTCTGTACAGGCTTCTTTTCTACTATTAAGGATTTCGAACGTATTTTTCATCGTTATATTCCTGTCCACAGTTACACGAGCACGATTGACCTTTCGACATCAGTTTCTAGTTTATTCGTTTTGACAAACGATCTTTCCTACTACCTTCCTTAAAAATGTTCAGAAATTCAGTGAAGATAAAATGTCCCTTGAGAGGCAGAAGATTTGGTGTCTTTTCGAGTGGTTTTTGAGACTGAAAATTTTACGGCCATTTTATTGTAGTGCATTTAATTGTTGTAGTTGGGATACCTGTCTAAAATCAGTTTGCGAATGCGTATTAATAACATAGCTTCAAAAACAAGAGAACAGATAAATTATACTTATGGTTTCTGTTTTTAGAAAGTCAAAACGATTATTATAAGTTGACTTTAGATTGTATTAAAAAGAATTTAAAAAAAATTCATTCCTTGAATTGATTCTTAGAGATCCCACATGCTAAATGAATGGTAGTTTTCCGGCTCACATAAATACGCCATCATGGTATATAGTTCTAGTGTCGTAAAGCATTCGGCCGTTTAGATATCGATCTGCTAGCACCTTACTGAGTGAGTTAGTGAGCGAGCGAGTGACACATTTGCATATCCTGAGCCCTCACACTAACTCGTTTCTATTGTTCGAATATCCACGAGTTAAAAAGGGTCAAAAAATGCACCTGAAAATTATAGACCAATTTTTATTCTTCCAGTAATCAGTAAAATAATGAGAAACAATCAAATAAAAAAAAGTTTGACAATTATACGAATATCTTATACAGCTAACAAAATACTCTCTGAGTTAGATAGCACTAACACGTGGTATGTTAATATGGATCGAAAATGTGTTTAATTTAGTTGTATTTTTGGACCTTAAAAAGACTCTTGACACCATCAACACAATGTTCTAATGCGTAAGCTAGAACTTTGTGCCTTAGCCTTAATTCAATCATATTTAACTAACCACAGACAAAAAGGCAGCTAAATGGTGTAATGTCTTTCAAGCCGGATCACCTGTGGCATCGTATACAGTTCTATTCTTGGTCCACTCGTATTCCTTTTATACATAAATGATTTACCAGATCTTCTGCAAGGTAGTCCTCAGAGTCCTTGCTTCTTTGCAGATGACACTAATCTTACGACTTCTGGTGCAACTATTGAGGAGGTTGAGCTGGCCATGAACAACGACCTTGAATGTGTAAAAGAGCGGCTTTTGGCTAACAAATTAAGTTTAAATCTGTCACAAAAACCGAATTTATGTTAATTAGTTCACACCATAAGGTAAGAACCCCTCCGTTCCAACCTTGTATTACAATTGATAACAAACACCTTAAACAAGTTTGCTACAGCAGGGTTCTTAGAGTTGAAATAGATCAACATCTATCTTTTGATAAGCATGAAGAGAAGGTTTCAAAATAGGTTAGCTCAAGAATTGGAGCCACGAGACGTATTCGAGATTGTGTTGATAGATGTACTCTAGTTTATATTTATAAAGCTTTAATCCAGCCACACTTTAATTAATTATTGTAGTGAGCCGTTTGAGACAAATATGGTCAAAGGCAACTCACCCAGACTTCAGAAACTTCCGAGTAGATGCGCACGAATGATAATGAATATGAGTAATGGTACATTAGTCTTACAGGCCCCGGAAGCCTTAGGCTGGGTTACTTTAGAAATTCAACGAGCAAAATCAAAAGCTAAACAAATGTATAAAGTAATAAATGGCTTGGCATCAAGCTCTCTTGCAGATCTTTTCTCTAGCAAGATAAATACGACTCATTTTAACTTTAGGGGTTCCTCTACCTCATTAAAGCTACCGCTACCAAAAGCTGAGACTTGAAGAAAAGTTTTTCGTATGATGGAGCTAAACTGTGGAATTCACTTCCTGAAGCAATTTGTAAATGTAATTTTCGACTCCCTCTATAAAATTTGCATACGGTAGGTGCGCATTGCATTTCGGATAGAGTGGTATTAAATCCAAAATGGCGGCTAATAGGTACAGTTTACCTTCTTCTTTGAACGCATCTCGTACTGATCCTAGCTCTTCTCAGAGCTCTAGCACGCGGCAGAAAGAGTTGGAAGAACTTTCTCCAGATTGCTCTAGTAAAAGCGCTGGTGGAATATTTTCATCTGATGGGATTAAAGGCCTGATAAGACCAAACTCAAGAACGAAGAGCGGGTACACATGCTGTGTACCAGGGTGCTACAATAACAAGAAAATTAAACACTTTTATCGATTTCCCCAAGGAAAAAGCCGTGAAAAACAGCAGTTAAGAAAAAAATGGATTCACTTGATTAGCCGAAAAATTTTAAACCCGGCCCCCACCACCGTGTTTGCTCATCCCACTTCCCCGGTGGCGCGAAAACATACGACAATGACATTCCAACTATTGTACCGAAGAAAATTCGTCCAAGGGTTGCTAAACCTCGACCAACAATACGAGCAAGGGGTCGTGGAGTTGGTAACTCAGACACGGAAAAATCACAGGTACATCAAGATACTACTGAAAATACTATTGAAATCACGACTGAAAATCACTTAGAAGAAAGCACCCATATAACTTTACCTTTGACAAAAATGAAGATAAAGTTTGTGACAAAAATGATGATTGTGTTGAAAATGTAGATCGTGATAAAAAGTAGAGGAATTAAACCTACAACTACAAGAATTACAAAACGAACTTGCCTCTCTAAAGAAATGCTACGAGAGTGAAATTGATGATTTGGAAAAAGAAATCTTTAATAAATAATTTACAGTAGAAAGATTTAAAGATGATGCACTTCAAATTTTACACTGGTCTTCAAGACTACACAATCTTTAGAAGTATTTTTGATTCCTTTGGGCCTGCAGTTCATAAACTGATTTATTGTAACTCTAATACTAACCCAGAAAGATTGAAAACCCCTGAGCAAATGAAAGACGAAGAAAAAGAACACTTTCTCCTGAAAATGAATTTTTTATTGTTCTTGCAAAGATTAGATGTGACTTACTTGAGGAAGACTTGGCATGTAGAGTTGCATGGAATTTCAACAACTCAAGTCTTTAGAATTTGCATGACTTGGTTTGATTTTCTCCACACAAGATTTAGAAACTATCCAATATGGCCAACAAGGGAAGTTGTAAACAAAACAATGCCTGTGGAATAATTTCTCTGCTGGAAAAAGATGATAGCATCATGGTGGACAAGGGTTTTGACATTGAGGACATACTACCAGAGGATGTTTCCCTTAACATCCCAGCATTTCGTAAGGAGAATGACCATTTATCACTTGAAGAGGAAACTGAGACAAGGAGAATTGCATCTGTAAGGATACATGTTGAACGGGCCATTCGCAGAATCAAATGCTTTAGAATTTTGAAAATGGAATTTCCATTGTCAATGGCTGCTGATCTTAATAAGATATGGATTATTTGTTCATACTTAAGTAACTTTTTGCACAAAGAAATCTTTTTTTGTATAAACAACAAAGTCAATCCATTCCAGTCCTGTAATATTAAGAACACCTTGACATTGATAATAATAGATATGCGCTGGCTTGAGTCTTGTTCCATCTGGAGTTTTTTCAGAAAAAATGATGAATCCTTGCAGCAGTCTTCAATTGTCATTTCTCTTTTAGAAAAGGGACATTTAATCTCAATGGCTCGTACTGGATTTGTTTCATTGCTATAAACAATATCAGGGCTACATGCAAGCCATGGCCAGGATGGGTTAATAACTAATCCATATTCAGCAACTAAAACATCTCCCTCTTTCTTGGCTTTTACATTTCTAGAGCAACTGGCTCATTATCAATCCCCCACTTCAATGAAGGAGGCATTCTGGAAGATGCTGTATTTGTTTTCTTTATGCTTTGTACCAGAGATACAGGTGAAGTACTTTCCCTTCGGTTTATCACCCTTCCAAAAAATGAAGAGGTCAGTCTTTTTTCTCTCTTTAAACCAATTTTAACTATGCCGTTGTAATCTAGTTACTACCTCAATGGTTATTGCCTCATCTTTGTTGACACCAACTTTTTCATTAATAAGTTGCAATGTCTCAGATGAAAGATTCAGCTCAGTATCTGACTGTGGCATATTATCAAATAATATATCTCTCCTAAACTGAACACCAGGTTCAACCTGGTCTCCTTTATGAACTGTACAGCTGGTTTCAAAAGACGTTTCTGGTTCAAAATTATTGGCACATAGTAAAGCAGCTTTACCATTTTCTTGTAGAGATGTACATAAAGCTTATATTTCATCCTTTTGGACCTAAAAATAAAAAATACCAAATACAATGATAAGAACCATCTTAATTCAAATTTAAGTGGGACTGAAAAACAACAAAAAAGTGGATGGAGGAGGGGACATGTTCATTTCTTCATTGTTATTTCCAGCCAAAATATGCATTTCTTTCTCAAAGAGTATGTACAAATACAAAATATCAAGTACCTTCTTAGCAAATGGCGGTGTAGAACAACAAATTTTCTCGTTTTCCTTTTACCAAAGGACGCTTTCTTTTGTTCTCTTTGTCCCTTACATGATCAGCATTCTCAAAAGTCAGTTCTTCAAACTTTACTGCTTTTGTCATGGTTGAACCAGAGTTAGATGGAATGCTCCATTTCTGGAGTAATTGAGTACAAGTCACTTCATCGGGAGCTTCTTCCAGTTGGAGATTTTTGTAGTCCAGCAAAGTATATTATAAAGCTGCAACATGTTTACAGCATCCCCCTTGTCCAGCTTTATAGTTACACTTGGCAAATTCCACTTCACCAGATAACTGATCTAGATGACACTAAACCAAATAATTTTGCTGCTTCATGGATGCATGAACATTAGCTTTAACTAGAAAAAGCCATTGAGCTCCAGATAGAATGTTATAAACTTTACTAATATAACCTTCTTTCCAAAGTTTGTACGCACATAACTTGTTTCTGTATGCCAATGTGGCTTTCATATCAGGCATTGTCTTTGAATTATAGATCAATCGATTGTTAATTTGTTTTTCAGCAAATGGAGTCATGTCTTTTAAGCTTTTACCCCACAAAACGACTGTGCTATCCGGAAATTTAAAGTTGTCATTAATCTCTCGAAGTGGTCCTCTCGAGTGATTTCCATCGTTTTTGTTCACTAATTGAGAGTATGAAGTTCCCAAATGAGCCGCTTCCAACTCTTTCTGCCCCGTGCTAGAGCTAGGATCAAAACGAGAAGCGTTCAAAGAAGAAGGTAAACTGTACCTATTAGCCGCCATTTTGGATTTGATACCACTCTATCCACAATGCAATGCGCACCTACCATATGCAAATTTTATAGAGGGAGTCGAGAATTCTTTAATGAAATTTTCTAACGGAATTAAGACTCACTCTTTTTTATTAAATGATACATAGTAGTTTGTATTTTCTGCTTGCAATTAATTAAAGTACCTTAAATTAGTTCTTATTATTTAGTATATTTTTAGAAATTGTAACTACACGCCCCTTGTGAAAATCAGCTTTAGTTGACGGGGCAAGCGTGTCTAAATAAAGTTTCATCTATCTTTACCTACTGCTAAGAAAACAGAGTATGATGAAATGTTCGAGGTTCTTCGCGAAGAATGCCAGACATTTTCTTGTTTTACTCGAGAGACTGGAGTCAATCTTCTGTTGCTCCTCTGACTGAAAGGAATCGCGGGAACAACAGAAACTTGTCAATGAAAACATGTTCATCATATACGAGCAAGACTGAAAAAATTATCAAAGAAAACTTTCTCGTGTGGACACCGTTTAATTCATTCTATCGTTGAATTGGCCATGCCCTGACTTTGATCAGACTTGTAGTTGTTTCAGGGTTTTATAAAATTGATCCGTCTTCAGTTGAAACCATTGTTCCGACGTTGTTCACTTTGATGCAATTGTATTTGTATTTCGCAAATTTCTATATGAATAAAAAATGTTATCCTTTCATTGTATTAGCCAATTGCAAAACGAGCAAGGGACTGGGACCGAGTTTCTCAAATTTAATCTTATTTAAAAAATAAACCTTT
>JANTNT010044442.1:4170-36347 GCA_024752375.1 Entacmaea quadricolor | reverse complement strand
AACGCTCGCGTCCAATAATAAAATTATCCGTCGAAAATAAAACAAGCCTTGCTTGAACAAAAGCTTTATTGGCCAAAAAAAGGTCTCGAAAATTTGCTCGCTTCGCTCGCACGATACAAGAAAAGGTTTATTGATGTCAGTAAGGAGGTTGATAATTTTCAGCTTTAACCCGGCGGGCCTAAAAGTTACTTCAGCCTTTGTACAGGGGGATTAATTTAACTTTAAGTCGAAGTGGACCCATTTAGGAACCCCCTTCTTTAATTGTTGCGCAGTCCTATAAGACATACACAAACAAAGTAGACGAAAACTTTATTCAGGCAACTGATAACCAACGCAAGTTTCATTTTGGGTCTTTCAAGTGAAAATCGCTCGAGTGAACGTCTAGGCTGTCCTTAAGTGATGATGTTACAAAAACTTTTTTCTAGTTGTCAGCCCCCCCCAGTTTTCAAACCGCTCCGCCAATGAAAGACCTCGCACTTGGCTTTTAACCTACATTTAAAAACATAATTAATAAACTATGCAAAAAATCAATATTTCGAAATTCAAATTCGAAATACGGATGTTGTGTTTCCGATTAGCAGACCCTCCTAGTGGGGATCAGCTAGAATTTGTATTAGACACGTAAATAAAGTAATGTTTATTATTATTCTTTTATTACTTTACCTGTAGTTGTCGTAAAGAAGTTTTTTTCTAAGCTCTTAGTAATAACCAGGGTTTTTTTCTCGCAAATAAAGAAATTTGGAAAGAAAGTCATCCAAGTTTGGCTGGGATAAATCTTCATTCAGCTTTCTTTGTCAAGAAACGAATTCATCAAATCTTTTCTAGTGATGTCAATTATTTTAATTATTATTGTTATTATTTATTTGTGACTTTAAAGTCTTTCTATATCTTCGTCACCGATTAAGAGACTTCTTTCCTCGCATTTTCTTTAAATAAGACATTTAAGATTCCAATAAAGCTGTTTTCTTCGGACAACAAAACAAATCAGCTTCAAAAAGCAGCGCGAAAAGGCTGAGTGACGTGGAACTTTCTGATTGGCTGTCTAATACGAAATTTCTCAGTGAAAACCCGTCACATAGTCGAAATTTAGTTCCCTTAAACACAATTGTTCTGTCAAATCGCGAAATTTGCCTTTCCATTACCACCACTACCACCACCACCACCACCACCACCACCACCATCATCAACATCATCATCATCAACAACAACAACAGCAGTAACTGCAGCTGCAATAGCAACAACAAGAGCAACAACATAAATTACTAACAATAACGAGAACAAAACATAAATTACAACAAAAATAAAAGATATAGGGGTGGATACAGGTCATAAAGGGGTTTGGAAGGGGTGGATAGCATGTAAATTTTAGAAATTCAATACCAGTCAATCACACTTTAGAATTAAATTGCAAATCTCTCCCTTGAAAAACTTCTAGAACTACAACTCTGAAACAACAGTAACAGCAACGTTTAAAGCCAACAAAGGATATACCGAAACACCGGGCTCAATAAGACTGTATTGTGTTTTAAGGACATTTCATTTCATTAATATTGCGTATAACTTCCATTTCTAAACGAACTTGAAAAACGAATTATAGTTTTAATTTAGGACTCATATAGATCGGATTTCCCTTAATTCCAGCGGATATCGAGCTTAGAAGGATATAAAACGAATAATTGCTTTGTTGTTTTAACAAAATTTTAATTTCTGGCTTAAAGATCCGATCAAGAAACTATTCAAATCAAAACACCATTTCTGGCCCAAGTTCTTTGAGTACGTTAACCCAATTAACAGGTATTGGATAAACCAAGCTTTTTCATATTGCTTTAGGGTATTTTCACTTGATTAATCGAGCCTTTATCATACTCTTTATTCAAAATTTTATTCTACAATCTTTTGGAAAAAAATTAGTCTGGGAAAAGTTATATCATATCTTACACATTAAAAAAATTTAAATCTTAATTTCATTTCTTCGTATTGGGGAATTTCTGAGTAAATCAATAATCGTAGTAAAAGATTAATAATATCTTCATACACTTATAGTCATTAAGATGTATATGGTATTGGAAAAGAAAAAGACAATATGCAGGAGCCCTGACTCAACAACCAAGGGTGACTGTATTGAATATGAAATTCAAATGAAATCAAATTGAAATAATAGAATACGTATTGTTGTGAAAATGAACACATCTTTAAACTTTATTATACCGCTAGTAAAATTTTAAGTCACGCTGCCGGACTACAAGCGTTGTTTCAGTCTTTCTTAGTTTTATGTTATAGCTGTTGGCTGTTGTTTTCATTCACCTGTTCCACGTCTAAACAATACTTTATTATCCTTTGAAGGCTGTTTGTGCAATACACATCTAAAACGGGAGTTTCGGGAGCTTGCTCACATATACGGTTAGCATTAGTTCCAAAGTTACGTGATTGCACTATAGTATATTTTATTGATAACAATGTTTATACTCATTGATCAGTTGGTGACAACCCGCCTTAAATGGAAAGGGAAAGAATATTGTGAAATAGATTTAGGATTAGTTCTATTTTGTGACCATAGTTTGGAATAATTGTTTTCAAATGAGATATACAAAATAATTTTGCTAAAAAACCGACTACCAACCACCTCTTGCTCTTTTAAATCTACTCAATTAATTCAAAGGCGAAGAAATGAGAGGAAAAGCAACATATTACGAGTACTGGAAAAAAATACATGCAGCAAAGAAAACTAATCTAAAATATTAAACTAACTAACTAACTAACTAACTAAATAAATAAATAAATAAATAAATAAATAAATAAATAAATAAATAAATAAATAAATAAATTAGACTGACAAGAAAAAAATCAATTACATTTTGAAAATGTGTACGTGTTTGAAGACGAATGCCGTTTCACGACTTGATTTACTGTTATATCTTGACAAGTGGAGTGAAGAGGTTTATCTCAACCGATACTAGAATATCTCTTAAGTAAACACTGTAACAGAACGTCCCCACCTATGGAGATTAGTATGATTACCCAGTCTAGCATTTCATGTAAAAGTCCATATCTCTTTCTTGGTTCTAACAGTAAATTGTGAAGATATATCATGATGGAGAGAAGAAACGCCGTACTCCATACGTCAAAGATTCTCATTCTTTTTGAAGTACGCAGAGCACTGCCAAGATATTGCTAGGTGTCCAAGGATTGTTTGATAACGGATAACTGTACGCAGAGCCATATGAAAAAAATGACTTTTTTTCGATTTATTAATAGCTTAGGGAGTGAGAGCGATACGGCAACTGCTATGGGATTTTCTAATGACCTATAATTACCCTTTTCATTGCGAGTGTCGGAATCCTTTAAACCTACATCGGGAAGACAGATTATTCGTTTTTTCATAAGACTAAAAACTTACAGGATTAAGATTTGAAAAAGAATCCTATAGTATTCCCGTTTTATATTGGATAGTATCTTCTTAGCATACTTTGAGAAATATCCATTTAATTAGGAAAAATCTAGGTGTACACTGGTAAAATCCTCTTATTATTTTTACCCGCTTTTTGGAAAATTATAAACAAACTTGGAACTATTTTTGGAGAGTTGGAATTCGACACGGATGTTTGAAAATAATGGCAACTGTACAAAAACTTTATCAAAATAGCGATTATGGCTAAGTTATTGTTCAAAAGGGGTTCGCACAAAGTCGTGGAAATAATCGGACTGATAAATTAGATTCATTTGCGTAATCTCGCCTTTTGTAAGTTAGTGCAATGCCGCTCAAAATTCCTTGGTCATCTGGAGAAAGGACACCGCCAGCTCTTTCATTACAATAACAACACTTCAGTTTCTCCACCTCAAATTTAATATCTTCTCGAACAAATAATAAGTAGATATACAAAAACAAGGAAATAAGGTCCTTACAGGTGTGGCTTTGCAATAATTTCTACCCTTGGATTGGTATTAAACTAGGAGTAAATTTTAGCGAAAGTGTTTAACGCCAGGCACAAACGACGTATTGAGAATGTAATTAGAAGAGGTTTAAATACCCGCGTTAACATTGTGCTCATTTAATGAGAGCTATTTCCTTTCTTATACAGAAATCAAAACCTGAAGCAGCAGTGATAGCGTTTAACATCATTCATCCAAAAGACAAGGAATAAGGATACCACACTAGAAATACCAACTACTTTTAATATACTCGTACGAGCCAAGGTTCTGCCAAATATCCCAAAGGTGAGTCACTGTTTCATTTGATTATGGAAACTATGATAGTAACGGTCCGGTTAGTGAAGCAAGATAATATAGCTTAAGGGAATTTCTGTAAGACTCATAGTAATACCAAAGACTACGAGAAATAGAGGACTTATTCTGTCTTGTTTAGGGTATTTTTCTTTTGTCACACAGAAAAACAAACCATAACTCGTCATCTTGTAAGTAGAAAGAAATATATCTATTTACAAGGTGGTCTTCCGCTAACCTTCAGTCGTGGCCGACGACTTCTTTACTTCAGACAACAAGCATGATCATGGTCAGTAAGCACACTTATTTTAACAGCTTGTGTAGTTCTGGCGAAAAGTCTTACTGACATAGACTACAGCAATCAAACACCGTCAGTAGTAACTGTTGCAACGAATGAATTTTCGATATATCAGCTTCTCAACGGAATTCTCTTTGTTGTTGTTATTCTGGCAAAAGTAATTTTACCAGTTCGTCATGAATCATGAGTGAGTTTTGCCCCAGAATCAACTTGACATGTCTTAACATAATTTGTGCTCATTTTTATAGTGCTAACGATTTCTTGAGCCCCACCATTCGATTTTCCAAAGAACTAGAGACTGTACTTTTTCCTTCTGTTCCGCCCGATTCATTCCAACTTCTCTGTTTAAAACTGGATTAACCAAACCGAGATGAAAATTCCTTACCAAGAAGACCATTTCCAACTGGTGAGCATTTTGTTAGTATCCCTGAAATCAAATGGATTTAGGATAGAAGTCTTTAAACTCATATTCAAAGAAAAACCTAGTTATCCAGACAAGGAATCTTAATCTTATTTTGTTTAGGTTTAACATAAAATCTTTGATCTCGTTTCAAAAACCACCAAATATTATCGAAACAACGCAAATCGATTGAACGTGAAACCAGAATAGTTTTGACTCAGGTCTGAGGGTAAAAACCGGGAAATAACGGTTTGAAGCTCCATCTTCCCCCAAAGGGCCAGCTGTTACTAAATCAAAGAGTTAAAGAAATAGTGTTGAAATTTCGCTTTGAGAAATCAAGACAAATTATTATTCCTAATATCCAGATAGTAAAACAAAACTGTCTGAAACTTTCTATAACGTATTTCATTCTGATAATGAAAAATTCTGCTCTTTTCCAGATTCGCTGCAATCTCTTATGATAAAGTGAACGCTATATATCTGTAAAACAAGTACTAACTATTTAGCGCGTAATAATATTTAGTTATCAACTATTTTGTTACCCGATAACTAAGAATTCACTCAGGCATAAACTACACAAAGGAAAACAAAGACCACGAGATACCTTGCTATTGTTATTTGCACTGTTCTGCTTCAGTGATATCCACTAGTTTGTACATAATAGTGCAATTAGATAATACTTGTTAAGTTTTATTTCACGGATATATGGCGAGCACTCTATCCAAGCTGATTTACTCAGAATTTACTTTACTGGTTTTATCAAATTTTTAGCGGAATCATTGTTTTTGATGATTAGAGCGAGTTCGGTAAAGAGCTTCCGCCTTGCTGTTTTCTATTCTGTCCTTTCTCTTCGTTTTATCTTGTTGCATTATTTGGCCACATTCTCTAGCATCTTTAAATAAAAGATAATAATTTCTTTTACATATTTTGTATTTATTTGGCCACATTCTCTAGTGACATCTTTGATAAAAGTTTATTTCAAGCCGAGCTCTCCAGCACGGATTTTTGCTTCTGTACAGATTTGATCAATTCCCTGATTCATTGTGCGGTGGGACATCATTTTCGTTAAAATCTCTGCCGTAAGCTTCAAGAATGCTGTTGGTAATTGTCATTTTTAAGTCAGTACATTTCGTTTATTTTTTTTGCAGTATTACTATTATTTGATATTTAGTCTAAAATTGAGCCTGCTCTTAACCAGTATTTCAGTCAGTAAAACTAAAATTTTTTGGTCAGCCTATATCTATAGCCTGAAAACCTGAGAGCTCGAAAGTTTTTTTATAGCAATTAGGCTATACTTTCCAAATTGTTAAAGTACTTTTATCATTATATGTTTGAGGCCCCAGCTCTGCTACAAGTGTCTTGTCTCGAAATTCTAATAAGAAATAACTCCTTCGATGATTCCTTATTTTTATCAAAAAACTTTTTGCTCGTTGTAGGATTTTGAAAACCATACATTTTGCTAATTTTGTCATCTTGAAGATCATTTCTGATAAGTGCCTATAATTTATCAATAAGCCCCAAGGATAAGTACGAGAGAATATCAACTTAATTTTGTCTAAAACCTGTTATTTCTTTGATTTGTGACTAAAAATACATAAAATAACTTTGTTTTCTAATCGTTTTATTGTGATTTGTGAAACGAATTGATGTTGTTTTTAATCCTTCCCAAAGAAGAAGCACAAAGCAGTATTACCTTTACTTATGCATCATATCAAGATCTTTGTCTAGGATCTCATAACACAATCGGTATCAGAGCACATCGTTAAATACTTCCCAAAGCTACTGGTATAATGATTGCAAGACACGGGGTGTAAGCTAGATTGATGGCCACTGACGTTCACTAGTGAGCTTAATGTCACTTATTCCTTGAGAAAGAAAACCCTCTTCAGATTATCCCATGACAATCTTTACCTCCTAGAATATCTTAGAATATTTCTGCAGGTTAAGGTTTAATTTCTTAAGCAGGTTAAAGAACTCGCATCGTGATTTTTAACTATTGTTTATGTCCTATTTGAGAAAATTTTTTTTAGATACGGATAATATGACTAAATTAGACCAAATTATTGAATGCTAAACCCAAGGTGTGCAGTGAGTTAGAAATTATTGTAACACGTTTAAACACGTTTTCGTCAATATCGTTTTCTATGATCGTCTCAAACTTTGTCATTTGTGTTTATGAACGCTAGCTAGGCAAATATCTTTGTGGCACGATTCTCTATGATAGTATTCAGCTAATAATTTGTGCAAAACAAATAGGGTTGAAATTATTTCAGCTACCATATTGAAATCATAATTGGTTTCCCTGAACAAAGTCATATAAAATGAGGTAACATTTTCCCCCCACCATTTTCGAACCAAAAGAAACAATTTGACTTCGCGAAGAATTGATAAATTCCGGTCTTAAGGATTTTTTTCAAGGAAAGAAAAATTAGCAGTAAAATGGAAGAAAATGGGCGTGGTCCTGAGTAACAATAATTTTACTAAATTAATTGTACTGGCTGAACCATTTCTTGTATATAGTTACATATAAAGGCTGAGATTTCTAAAATTACCTTTTTAATTACATTTCTTTGGGAGATCATTTTGTTTAAGTTTTTAATAAAATTTTCACAAATTAGACACGTGTATTGATGGAAATTCTTGTAAAATTATGAGATATTGTATTAGGAAACAAATGAAGCATGTTCGTCTTTAGGAAAATCGATAAATGTCTTAAGCTACGATTTCCAATTGTAATTGTAAAACCTCTTTTCTTAACTTATCAGGGGCGGATCCAAGATTTTTTCAAAGGGAGGTTGCAATAATTTAAAGGACACATAAAAGGTCCTGAGGGTACATTTACTTTCGCTTAGGGTGGTCTACACCCCCCAACAACCCCCTCTTCTAATTCGCTATACCTTTTCAAAAATCAAATATTTTATATCTGGTTTTCCATGGGGGGGGGGGGGGGGGGAGGGGAACCTACGGTGCCTGTGAATCCCCAAGCTTATCAATATGAGGAAAGCATCGATATAGTTTTGCACATTGCATGTTAGAGGGTCTAAGGTTGCATACGAACCTTCCTTACCATGTCTATCAATATCATCGATATGCTCTTACAACGTCATCCACATTTCTCATGCTTAAACTCATATGTCACTCAATTAAAAAATCCTTGTTACGCCCCTCTATCTTTTTATGATTTGAGAAGCGTGGGTGGCCTGCTCTGCTAGCGCGTTACTTCTCACTGCTGAAGTCCGGAGTTCGACTCCCGGGATCAGGACTCGTGCATGTGACATGGTAGAGTTGTTTGTTGGTCCTCTTCCTTGCTTCGAGGGTTTTCCTCCCTCCACAAAAATCAACATACTAAATTCCAAATCGATCTGTGAGTTGACCGTGCCCCTGGCTTTGATCAGCCTTGTGGTTGTTTCAGAGTGTGATATTGAAAAAAAAAAAGAATGTTTTTACTGAGAAACATACAACAGTAACAAGAAGAAACAAAGCTAAGATAATATTCTTTTACCTTGACGCATCATTCCACCAAACCGTTCAAGAGTTAGCTTTCAGCAATCATAACTAATGATTTTTAAATCAAACGGCAAAAAATCCTATTTACAGCAAGATATGCTGTCTATCATAATGGTTTTAAAAGACATTTAATTATTTTTTAGTTTTATAATCTTGCGATATAACTCCAGATATTATCAGGGGGGTCATATAATCCTAATTATAGATAAACTCACTAATATTTGTATTTAGTGTTTGAATTGGTACTGTAATTATTCATTCTAAACTGCCATTGCTTTAGATAAGACAGATTTTCTCCTGTGAATAACTAATAAAGATTGTTTCCAGTCAGATAAACTTCATAACTCAATAAATTTTGTTAAATTAAATAACTACCTTGTTTCATGGCTATGGCAAGTGATTGAGACTTTTTAACTGAATAGGAGGGGATTTTTAAATATAATATACTAATTTGCTAACAGCTTCATATTGTTATTTTTCAAGGGCTACTTTAAATCAAGCATGCTATAGATTTTATGTATATAATTAACTTGCAAAATTAGGGTAGATTTGATTTATTATTTTACTCAATGTTATAAAATCAGTTAGAATTCAGTTGACAACTTTTGAATGTTAACGAGAGTAATTGTCTAATAAATGAACGAATAAGGGTAATGAAGATTCGGCCTTCGATCAACCAAATTGAAATAAATAAAACATTAATCGTTACAGATTTGATGGTCTTAGGGTCTTTAAACTTTCTGTTTGTCAAAAAATGATGATTGCTAGTTTTCCACCGCTGGGATCGACATGGAGAATTACACCGTTAGAATTTTTCAGTCTGGTTGTCCTGAACATGAAAATGTATGGGTTTCGAGTTTAGCTGATTGAATGAAAGCGTCAGCCAATAGATATTAAAAAGACCTTCCATTTTTTATGACATATTATCTGAAAATTATTTTTAATGACTCGTAAGATGAAAATCGAAAATGTGGATCTTGTAACTTTTTCTATTTCTCTTTTTCGTTTTCTCTTCGTTTTCTTTTGTTTTTGTCTCAACTTCGTATAAAGTTATTTTATGTATTTGTCAATAAGAGAATTGTTTATATAGTTGTTTGTATAGCTTCATCAAAGACAATTTGACTTTTTCCTGGGACAATCGCTAATGAAACATTCTTCACAATACTCCTTATTAAGCAATAAAACCACTGATTTTCTTTCATTTTCATCATGAACATTTTTGCTTCACTTTTTGTTTCTTTCTTTCCTTTTTTCATCGTGTATATGGTTTAAAGCATGCATTTTTTTCACACCAGAGAACTGAAAGCATTAATGGTTGACAAATTGATGTAATTTTATCGATGTTTGGGTAAAGTCTTATCGAGGTCCCCTGTGAAGTTTGGTATTTCTGTTCACTACTAATTGAACTATCGGACCGATAGATACACCACACTCAAGCCAGACATTATTTACATGCGAAGATATAAAACGGTGCTAAGCCGGAAACCTCCAACTGAGATCAGTTGGAATGCAAAACGAAAAAGTTTAGCCTTTTATTGTAAAGACAATATATGATTCTACATTGTCATAGTGACTGCTAGGGCTGCTGGGATAAGACAGTCGGCTGACATGTCTTCTCTCTCTTCGATAGCATAACAGAATCAAAAGGCAGAGCAAGTAAGCAATTTATTCTCGAGGTATGTGGAGTTTTATACTATAGATAGACACAGGCAAGTGTCGAGATCCTGTGTTTGTTTTATGGAAATCTTAGTGTATTTAAAGGTGGTAGTGCAGACTTGGTCTAAATTGGTCGGGCTTAGTGGCTCGCCGCATGTTTAGATTTGAGGATTTTTGTTGATAAAAAGGCTAAGGTAAAGATGTTTAAATGATCACAACTTGGACGAGTTGTTAAATGACCTCTAGGAAAGTAAAGAGACTAGCTAAATTGTTTTTCTTCAACGTTATGCATGAGCCTGTTATTTTCTGCAAAAGCCTACCCCTCGCGCCTGTCTTCATCTTGAGCTTTAAGAATTACCAACATTTATTGGTGTTGAATGCTTTTTCGATTTCCTGCGTTTCATTACCTATTTTCAGCCGTCTTTATGAAAGAACTCACTTGCATTCCATTATCTTTGCTTTACTTTTCCACACTCAGATATTGTACACATTAGCTAAATATATTTGTTATTGCAATAACTTTATATGGCCCTTCTCATTGCAGTCTGAATATCTCTTTTGAATGTTTCTCATTTGTCCTTCTTCACTCCTCAGTTGATTTCTATGTTTTGCACTTCATTGTCATTGTCCACGTACGTCGAAAAGAATCAGTTTTATTATAGCAAAAACCAAAAAGTACTTTGGTAATACCTATATTATAAGCTCCTTCTTCTCTTGTTCCCCATGTGTCAGTTTTTGAGTATTTTTTGTTCCTTTTTCCAGTCATCTCTTGATTTTTGTCCTGATTTTTGTATTGAGCTGTGACAGCAAAATCAGTTCTGTTCCTCTTGAAAAACCCGTTATTAATAAAGGCAGAGCTATTTCATTTTTTTGTCAAGAAAATCATTCAACTGAAGAGGCTTGCTTTATGTAAGTAAAGCGAATAATTTTAAAGTACAAAAGAACCACGATATCATTTAAAACACCCATGGGGAAATGAAAAGTTTTTGGGAATAACAGATTTCTAGATAACACATAGATTAATGTTAAAACAATCAGGGACAATACTTTAAGTACAAAAAAGCGACCAGGGAACGCAAGCACTTTCAAGGGAGCCAGTGTTCAGGTCTGTCTGGTTATGGTCAAGCTCCGCACAGCAAGCAAACAAGTACGGAGGTATGAAAACTGGCTTTTCGAATTTCCTGGATTATGAGAAATGCTATTGTTGTGTTAACTTGTTTTAGACAATACTTATCCAAATGAGCTACTGAATAACATGATAGCCAAAACGATAAACTAAAAAACACGTTGCAAACTTTATTATAATCTTTTCCTTGTTTTGAAAACATATAGCAGCTAGTAGCTCTGGCTCAACTGTAATTTTGGCCCTGTTCATCTTCTGTTAACTTCTTTTACTGAAAAATGTACTTCGAGTTGACGAAAGCTGAATGAAAAAGGAAAACACGTGGCTTTTTCTAGAATTGCTCGCTTTAAGAAGAAGAACCAAATATAATATCTAATTTGTAGGAATTTGTTTTAGCGAAAGCTAGCTGCAAAAATTGGAAAAGGCGGCCAACTCATCAAGAAAAAATTTAAATGATAAAAAAGCTTTTATTTCATAAATAATATTTACTAAGAACAACTGCAAATTCTAATCAATAATCAGTTGATGCAAATCTAATTGTCAAATGAGTTTTTTAAAAATTTCAATTCGGTTCAATTTAATAAAGCGAGTTTCATGCCATGCCATAAAATATTCAAAATCTTGATTCAATTTGAATTAAGTTTAAAATTTATCTACAATTTGAATGAGTTAATAAACAACAACAACAGCAATAACAAAAACTCCATAATTAACAAAGTACCAACAACAACAGAAAACAAAATATAATCCGTATTTTAAGGAAAGCATTAATATTTCGTTTATTTTCTATTAGGCCTAAAGAATACAAGATACTTTACTAATGCAGCAATAAATGCAATCCCAAACTTAAGAGATCTTTATTAATGCTTGATTTGAAAGTATAACAATTATTAATTTAGCGAAGAAGTTAAGCGAGAATGTGCTCGGCGACTTTCCCAATACCATTTGCTCCAAGGTATCATATTACATGACCTGTTTATGAAGCTGCATCACGTCTTTTCAACATATATATATATATACCCATCAAATAGCTTTAACTCTTTAACTAGCTGCTGTTCTTCATTTTAAAATCAAAACAGAGCTGCTTGGGTAAAAACAGGTAAACGAAAAACATTGTGTGCGTTTAGTTTTGGCATTGTGACTTGTTTGACTTGTTTGACTTATGGAATGAAACGCGAGAACTGCAGTTAAAGAAAGCATAGCACAAGGATTAGACGGATGGAATTAAAAACGAATTACAAACTCTATAACGATGGATAATGCACGAAAACAACGTGTAATACGTTTAGATGGAATGAAATCTTTAGCAACACGGTCTTAGACGTAAGCGTTTTAAGTAAAAGTTCACACTCCTTGTTCCCTGTTGTCTGCGTTTCTTCGCTGAGAAAGGTTCGACTTGAAGATCGAAATACTTCACGATATTCAAGCTATGTATAAAATGCTGGAGATGGTCGCAACTGAGTAAATGAAGAACAGCAATTATAACATTGATTATTGTATGTATCTGATCACATTTATTTGTGATCGTTTTGATAAGTGATTTGCTCAGTACCAAAAAATTGTCTCCGTTTAGCACCTTTATGAAACACCATCAAGCCCATGAATCGATCCAGGTAAAATACTTGTTAATTAATCACCTAGTTTTATAAGCTTTAACGTTTGTAAAGTTAAAATAACTTGAGAAGCAAACATAGATCCAATTGCATTTGTAGCATTGGTGATGCTGAAGAAGATAATGTTTTAATGCTTTCGATTGCATTTTAACTAAGTAGATTCAAATGTAGTATATACGTTCTTAGATGCCATGCACGATGTAGTTCTCTATGGTACGCTATAACGTGCAGTAAGTTATACACTTCATGGCTCTGTGCATCTCATCTAGGCGCATCACAACAACCTTACAAGCGGTTCTTCGTGTCATTAACAGTACATCGAACAAAAAAGTAGCCCTGCGATTGCCATTTGACTTTACTGAAGCACGCATGGATCTAGAATTGCTAGACAGAGAAACATTCCATTCAGTGCCAATTGTTGATGAGTTATAAAATGTTTTAAAGGCGATCCTTTCTAAAAGAAAATAAGAAAGCTTTAAGATCGGGTTATTTGTAAAAGTCGCAACAATTACCATGGATGAAAACTAGTGCTATAACTTTTGTTATAAGGTCGAAATCATTCACTGATTTGCTCGCGCCTTTCAGTTGTCCATCGTAAAAGAATATTGATCTGGTTCAAGCAGTCACGAATGCATCGAAAATAAATTCAATTTAATGTGAAATCTTTATGCATTAGAATGTTGTCAGTTGAATGTATTTAGACGGTAAATGCTGTGATATTCTTTTAAACTAAACTTAGAGTTGGAAGCTTTTAATGTGAGATATTTCTAAATGGGACATTTTTAGAATTCGTGACTTGTCGTATCTTTGCATGTGGTTTCTGAACTGGTCTTGCTGTTTCGCGAAGGCCGGCTAAAACAGCAAGCTATCCGGCAATTCACTACCACTCACTTCCTCTTAATGTGGACTACTTGGGAAATTCAGACAGGGTCTATAAAACCTGCCATATAAGATTTTAAGGCCTTGCCAATCCATTTCCAGCTATCCGCAAACTGAACTTTACTCGAACTTCGTGAAGGACACTACACTCACATACATAGCCTTTGAAAAGTTGTGCTTGAAGGTGAAACAAAGAGGACCATATATAGCGTTGATGTAAGGATTCTTTTCTAAGGAAAGTATGTATAGAAAATTACAATGGAATTCTGATTTCCTTGGATTTGTATTGACATTCATTTGCTAAATCATCCAGCATGTGTCAATTGTCTTATTAGACGTACACCTAGATTTGTGTGTACCACACCTTGCAAGTGCGCTAACCATATACAATCACTTTTGGTGTTCTGTAAAGTGAATAGCTTGAATCAGTGTGTATCTTCTGAACATGTTGTTGCCAATGTAACATATGTATCGAAAGGAAATTACGTTATACAATATTCATTTCTTATAGTTTATGTTCAATTTTGTTTCGCATTTTGTAACTTTTTATGTTTTTTGTCTTAGCCTGATAGTGAAGCTAACACTCGGATTTGTTTAAAAAACGTCGATTCCCAATGTTTTGTTTACAAATTGGTTCCGCAATTCCAATTAATGAAAGACATTTGATGACATTTTTGTCATTATTAAAGCAAAAGAAACATAATGGAAAATCGAAATTTATTAGAAATTGACGGAAGTATTTATTGGGATATTTAGACTAAAATTCACTGTACTGTCAAAGACAATCATTTTAATTATCAGTGACATATCCAGACTCTGACAAACATATTCTATCTTCACACGTTTTCTTTTCGTAAGGAAAAACTGCGGTTTTCAGATGTACATGAAACCGCCAACGGCTCCTTTTGAAACCAACGGTTTTATTCAGTAACGTTTTATTAAGTTAGAAATTTCAATTCAATAATATTAAGAACAAAGACACAAATGAGTAACTCAAGAGAGAAGTATATTCAATGATGAGACCACCACTTTTGTCGTTCTGTTATCAAAGACTGTTTAATAAAGATTTGATTTGCTTGGACAAAGAGCACCAACTCCAATGAGGAGCAAATAAACACTTGGTTCTACAAATCAAGATGAAATTTAATGTAGTGACAAAGCAAATAAACGGTTAGTTATTGAAATGCCTACTTAGACGACATGTGAACGACAGTTTAACGTCCTCATTTCTGTTGACAAAGTTGTTGAAAAAGCGCTGCAAAAAAAAAAAAAAAAAAAAAAAAAAAGTGAATATAGAGTTGTGGAAATTTTACTCTGAAAGTTGAATGAAAACCTCTTACAAAACAGCTTTCTTTTTCTTTGGACAAATACAATTTGGAGCTAGTACAGCTCTGTTTAAAGACTTTGAAAGCATTTCAATATATTACTCTGTCACATTACTAAGAGATGAAACTCTTAGAATGATAAAAAAATAGTGTGTGTGTGTCTGTGTGTGTGTGTGTGTACGTGACTGGAAATCACAAGTGTACACTATATATTCTATAAACTAGTTAAATTTCTTTCTGCATGGCAACGTTGCGACGTACCCTTAACAATGATAAAAAACTCGATATATTCTAGAGTTTTGAACGTGTTCCCTTGTCTTTTAGTTAGTATATTCATTGCGAGCTTTCTAATTATGATCTACACCCTCGGAAACGAGTTAATCAAAGGATATAAAGTTTTGAAGCCTTCATTAAGGCGTATTAAAAAGCGATCTGCCAACTAGAGCGATATTCAATTTAAAAGCCAACTTGAATAATCATTGAGGGTAAATGAATGGTGTTGCATAGTGTGTTTTGGGTTTTTGTCTAACAGTCACTGACGTGACTCCCATGTCACTTCTAATCCCAAACGGGATATTTCGCTTGATTTTCTTGCGGCTTCCTTTACATACATGACAATAATGCTCCATTGACCTCCCACATTGCTTTATTTGAAACTCTAAAGTAATTTTTTCTTTATAAAGAACAAATACTCATATGCACTCAAGCGGTTCTAAACGGAACGCCCAAATCAGTTTTTCAGTCAGTTTTAGGATACTTGGCAACTTATAAAAAAGGCTTTTGCCGCATTTGAATATATGGTTTTTAGAAAAATAATTAGCACTTCCACGTTACAAACACATAAAGGTGTCCATTTTATATATACTACGCACGTGCCGAAAAGATTTATTCATTAACGGGATACAGAATTACTGCCACTTCAGAAAGCTTTTTATTGTCTTACGTTGGAGCGGGCCTAGAACAGCTCGTCAACTACGACAGTCATTCACTTGCACGAGTGGCAGCTAGCACTGAAGACGTTAAACGAAACCCTAGACTGAAGTAAACCAGCTCAATTTTTTATCAGCACTAAAAGAGGACAAATCCCACTTAGGTGTCTGTTTGGCTTACCCTCATTGAGTAAAAGGTGACTTATCAAAAAGATTTCTACACGGCCCCAATTGTTTTAATAAGGATATATTTATAAGCCACGGGGGGTGTGGGCTAACTGGTGGACAACTGACATGGACAATGTATGCCTAGTAACACACTGTATTTTCGTCTTAATTTAGAACTGTTGCTGACTTGGTATCACAGAGAATACAAGATGGCAGGCTTTATCAACAATTATCCTGGTTATTCGTTAGGTGCTTTGAATATTCCTCCAAGGTCTATTGATGTGTTCAACCCGCCGATGGTAGCAGGGCCATCTTACGGTAGGGCTATCGTGCATTGTTATTTTGTGAGAAATGATGTACCATGTTGTTTGGGGCGACAGGAAAGGGTTTAGCTTTAAGAAGGGTTGAGTAGTGAAGGATAAGCATAAATCCCTTGCTTAAAAAATATCAAAATCTGTATCGAAGGCTTAGGTTGCAAAAAAATTTCAAAAACTTTTTAGAAAATTATTTGGAATTCTGGAAATAAACTAATTTATGTATTATTTGAAAACAAAACTTGCAGAACCAAAGATTGTAGAATGCATATTTGTAAAGTACAACCAAAATTGGCAGGCAAAGAGATCGCTTTAGAAATTATCAACAAATACAACTCGGCAATGACATTAGAATAGTATGAAATTTTCAAAGAACAAACATTTTTTGATAATTCAAGTTAAAATGCACAAACTTGGATCATTTTTATCGACACAATGCGAAGAAGAAAACCCTATAGCTCTCAGTTTTTCTACTTCCATTCGGATGAAAACTCTATACTCGCACTGGAACATTTTCCCGAGAAACAAAAGACGTCAAATGCCTCATAAAGTTTCTCGTTTCGCCTCAGAGCACCGGCATTTCAAACTCGTTAATTAAGATGTGTAAACCAAAGTGGCGAACCATTTTATGTTTAAAACTGTGCACAGATAACCATCCGTTCGTTCAACATTCACGAATAGCGCCAAGCTTTATTCTTGATAAAAGAGAGCAAAACCAGTCGTTTGTAAGAAAAGATACATCCTTTTGGACCTATTGTTCTATTTTATAACCACGTTTTGCTAACATTTTACCTAAAATTAAGCATCTCTTTTTTAATCAAGGATAATTGCATAACTATGTTGTGCATTTTGTATCGTTGATTTGAGGGATTTTTCTTTGTGATTTAGTCTAAACACTGCTATAGAAAGATGTTATTTTTACTTTAGAAGAAGAGCTTACAAAGCTATAATAACCAAATGCTTATAAAGTATTGAATTCAGGCTAAATTTAGCAACAGGGAGCGAAGAAGCCACATTCATTAGGGACAGCAGGATACGTGTAATGACCGGTCCCGTTGTTTTAGTACGCATTCATTTCCAAAATTTTCATTTTTACTTGACCCTCTCGTCTTTAGCGCGTCGAATAACGATTTCAAAACGATAACGATAAAACGAACTTTTCCATCTGAAATTAAAATGAAAACTGCTGAAATGTGAAAAATGTTGTTCGTGCGATGACGGGATACCACCAGAACTAGCTCTTGCTGTGTTATTATCAATGCAACTCGCTCAAAAAACGGAACGCTTTAACAAAACTAACAAAGCGTACAAAAAAAAGTTATTGATTTCTTGAAGACGATAGTCACAAAATAAATCAATAAGTCATAGTTTTTTTATCTTTATCTGTTTAATTTAGGACAACATTCCTCTGTTAAATTATTTCATTTCTCTGGATCTAACAAACAACGACATTCATAAGGTGTACTTTTCCGACCATCGTGTCCTTCTGGCCTTAAGGCTTCGCTCGTGACTTTAGTAAGTTTCAGTTTTTGTGGTTTTCACAGTTGCCCTTTCCTGTCTTTCTAGCAAAAGCACTAGATTATGGTCTGGTTTGCCATGTAGGAAAGGTGCTTAATACAAAACTCGCTTCTCAATTGATGCGATGATGAAGAAGAATTTATCCCGAATGAACCTGTGGTTCTTCTGGAAGTGAAAGAGCATATTATCAGAATTCACCCTGAGAATTATTTGATCCGAGATTGTTTACTTCTACTATTTCCTATCTATGAATTAAACTGAAGCTAAAGAAAAGAAAAAATTGAACAGGAAGCTTGAAATCCAGGTTATCTTTTTTAAACGACAATGAAACAGTCCAAGTACAAACAAATATACGATACTATCGTTGACATGTTTCTGTTTGCCTAATAAGTACTTTGGAAATATATTATTTAAGTTCATTTAGCAGTTAAAAAACGAGTGAAAATACTTTAAAAATAATATACTTTGAGCTTTGTGGTATTAAGAAATGTAAACTTACTGCACGGGCTTTGCAAATGAACTTTTGTTAGGTAAAGTAAGGGATTTTCAATCATATTATTCTTTAAGTCATCAGGAAAGCCTGTTTTGATTTTTTGTGCTATGAAAAAAATTGGTGTATCCCTTACAGTTTGACTTACTGTTTAAAATACAGTAAAAAGTAAATATAGCAAGGCGAATTCTTCTTTTGTTGAAAGATCCAAAGAAAGTGCAGAAAGTTTTCTTCAAAGCTAGACGTCATGAATTACTCGGGGAGAAAAATCAGAGCATCTTACACAAAAACACCATGTCATTTTTGGTTTTGTATGGCAATTTAAAAACTGTTCAGGATAGCCATAAATTGTTTTTATTATCTCAAGAGACCATTTTTTTATACCAATAAATCTACAGAAAGGTTGAATTTTGATAATCAATAAGAAAAGACAAAAATTCGACACAGATAAATTGATTAAAATAATGTAAAGATGTGTCGAAGGAAATAATAATAATAAAAAAAAGAAATGGTGAAAGTGACTTTAATTAAGTCTGAAAAAAAGGAAAAATGATGTTCCTTAGATATAGTGAACTGAAATAATATCCTAAAGAAAAATGAATAATTAACAACGAAAACTAGTTCAAACCTGTGAGCATATAGCATTTTCCATTCTGTGGAAAATCAGTAAAAAGTTGCTATCGAAGTATCTAGAAAATCCCGACGAATTTTCTAGAATATACAGGACTTAAAGCCATTAAAAAAGAAAAGATGGTATGAAAAGACTTAAAAGAGGAGGTATAAAAAGACTTTGATTTTGTTTCTCAGGTACAGGATACCCAAGAAAACAGCGAAGAGAACGAACCACATTCACAAAGAATCAGCTCGAAATTCTTGAAGAATTGTTTTCGAAAACTCGCTATCCTGACATATTCATGAGAGAAGATGTTGCTATGAAAATTAATCTACCCGAATCAAGAGTGCAGGTAAAGTCTAACACATCTTTTATTTGGCGTGGAGGTTTTGTTTCATATCGAGTAACTTTTGTACATTTTCATCTGCTAGTAGTTCGTAATTGGGTGTTGTCCTTCACCCGCTGAAAATAAGAATCGTTCTTAACTTAATCTCTTCTCAACGGATATTGTGGCAAATATCAAAGATGTTGATGAAGCTAATTTTTAATTGTCCAACGAGAAACAAAAGTATTGCTTTTTTAATGTGAAAGTTAATCAAGTTAGTGGCAGAAAAAAAACAAAAAAAAAACAAAAAAAAACAAAAAAAAAAAAAAAAAACAAAGAAACTTACGAAGCGAAATTTATACCCTTATAAAGCGCTTTGTGCTGTCATTTTAAGGTTTATGTTTTTCTAAATACCTTAAAGGGTTTTTTTATAAGTGAAACAAATCTGCTTTACCTCTCTCGTTAAGTATTTCTAATTCTTGGGAAATAACACATAAAAATGAGAAAGTTCTAGCTAAACTGTTTTTGAACATGTTTTAGTATTAACTCTAAAAATGATGACGATTCCAAAAATCTGTGATATTGGAGTTGCTTGAGGTCCATTTTACCCTCAGATGATTGATTTATGTTTTCTTGAAAATATTGGCACAATTCTTTCCTAACTAAGCTTGTTACAGATATGACTGTTCTCCTATATTAATTCTCAATTGAAAAATGTAGTGAACAAACAACTTGTAAAATCTAATGGAGCGCCCATTTTGAGTGTAGTGTTTTTCAGTAACAGGTGAATGATTAAGAGAAAAGAAGACGAATGCACAAATCCTTTTTATTGAGTTCTTACTTTTGTATCAGGTTTTTTTCTTGCATTTATTATTATTGTTATAATTAATATTTGTTTTAATGTTACAATGATTCATAACAGAAAGCATCACGTTTAACTGATGAGGTATAGATGAATTAAGTTTTGATACTCCATGATACAATTAACGTAAGTTCTATCGGGGTAAGCTTTTTTAAACTGAAAGCATAGACATTTTATACCTGCATCAACCGTCCTACTGGACCATAATAATATTAGTAAAACGTTACATGTAGACGCCGTTTTGGCTGCGTTGTTGTCCTATCTTTCCCAGGGGGGTATTAATAGACAAAGCAACCGTAACATTTTCTGGAAAAGAAACAAATGCTTGAGACGCTCGTAAAGCCAGAGTCTCCTTGACAGTTCGACATCCTAAACTGACATATCGCCAAAGTATTTTTTCCTTCTAAACCAGATTCTTCTAAGTACAAAAGAGCATTTGTATTGAAAGAATACGAAAATACCATAATTAGGATTTGATGTAAAAGGAAATATGCAGGTGGGAGTCAAGGGGCTGAGCTTTTTTCTACCTCAAGATACAAGCAGATATCGATTCTTAAAGAAGGCAAATGCTCGAGAGATTTATTGATAGCAATCTAAGGAATAATGAATGGGAGGGTTATGGTTACAAAGGCTGACGGAAACGTTCCTGAGAGATCTTTTTTATAATTCGAATTAAGTACTAATGGCTATCAGGGCGTGTATACAATCAGGATTTCAAAAATAAACACGTCAAATGACTAATTATTCTATTAAAGCTTTTAGTAGCCAACTAAGATACAAACATTCCTAGCTTTTTTTCCTCTAAAACTGTTTTAGGGTTTAAGCCAAGCTATGATTTATGATGGAGCTATTTTTATATTCTTGAATTGTTTAATGAAGTTTTATTATGAGGGCGAATACAAGAGAGGGCCTTCAACTTTAAACTCATAATGTCTACCCCTCCTGCGTCGCTACGAGTAGATTAGTTTCGACTTATAAACTATAGATAAAGGACCTGATAATATTATCTAGAACATCTTACAGTACTTTATCTTTATTTCTGCACAACAAACAAGGAATGTTGATCTTTCCGTTCCCCAATGATCTTGTTGAGTTTTGTTCACGCTTGTATTCAATCCAAGTCCTTTTTCCACTGCATCCTACATGGAATGTCTTTACACTAGGGACATGCACAACAGAACACAGTGCAAGTAATTCAGTTACCTCCTTAACTCGGACAAACTACTTAACAGTTATTAGAAATACCAAAGATGAATGACATAAAGTGGACACGTAGCGTGAAGGCTATTGCATCAGTATGTCAATCCAACTGTGTTTAATCCAGTTATATGACATTGAAGACATTTAACTGTCTTACGCAAAACGTCCTATCGGATAAATAAGTCAGTTAATCCATACCTTTGTCGTTTTTCTTTTTCAGTTTTACGATATTTTGCACTATATCAAGCTTTAAAGCTATCTAGAAAAAGCGATTAGGTTTTTCTTGACGCCAAAGTCTGATGGTGCGATACAAACAAATTGTCAAAGTTTTGGACATGGAACTGATCTAATTCCCATAATGTGGGTTTCCGTTTCATTTGTGAGAATAGCCTGCTGACAGTGGGTTGGACACGCCACTCGAAATCATCCTTATCATCCATGCATTGGTCATAAGCTCTTTTTTATTTCCCCTCACTTAACTCAGGCTCTTTTGGAAAATAAAATGATGGAAAGAAAAATTTGCTATGCTTTTCATGCTTATAGATCTGGATACAAGATTAGTTAGAGATCTACATGTCCTAACAGAATAGCCTGTAAAATGGAATGACAGCTCTTTAAAATCAGGGGCTAAGTGCTGATTAGTGTTTTGATATCAATAATTAGTATTCGTTATATGCCTTTCGTCTTATGAACTGTAAGTGTGTGCAAGGGGCCGAGGCACAGAAATGTTGCATGTTAGTCAGAAGTTGAAAAAAAGAATCTAGAATGGGTTAGAGCACTGACTAAATTCGTCTCTCAGCTTTTCTTCGTCGAACTTGTTTTATCATTCGATCTATAAACATAGGAAACAGCTAGGTTCACTGATCATCCCAAGATATAATCGTTTATGGCATTCACAGGCTAACCCTGCTTTTATCAAGTCAATCTGTCAGCAAATAGCCAACCATTTGTTTAAAGCAACTTGAAGCTGATCTAAGAAAAACAAATACCTAATAAGATTAAGCCTAAGTCCTGTTTCTTAATACCACTTCTTAATGAGCATTTCGATCCACGAATGTCTTAACAGTACTCCACACATTGAAACTAAACTAACCCTTGTTTTACACTTGCCAGGTATGGTTCAAAAATAGACGGGCTAAAGCCAGACAACAGACCAAAGGAGAACCAAAACCCAAGCCAAAACCCAAGTCACCCCCACTCAGTAAGGATATTCCACAACCTGTACCACCTCCCCCCTGTCGATATGCAAGCTGTAGTGGAAATATCTGGAGTCCTGCCCACGAATCAGTGCGACCAACTCTTTCAAATTACCCATCTCATCCTGTCATGAACAATGGCATGTCGCCTAGCAACACAGGGGCATTCATGCCTCCACCCCAGCCCCCACCGTACTTTTGCTCAACTTCAAGTGGGCCATATATGTCCTTGGAACATATGCATCCAATGACACCTCGATAATTACCTTAACTGACTGTATGCACAACATCAGGCGATTTAAGAGTTCTTAGGGATTTGTAACATATTCTAAAATCATAAATGATAATTATTTTAATTAGATTTATCACATCTAGCGGGAAAAAAGATGTCATTAACAGTTATATAAAAAAAAGATAAAATACTTCTAATGATATTATAAAATAGATGATTTATTAATGTAAACTTGATAACACCCATGTAAGCTAGTAGCATGATATTACGTATATGGCAGATTAGAGTTCAAGGTATCGTAACATATAAATCTTTTTTTTTTTTTTTTTTTTTTTTTGACAAAACCTCTTTTTGGTTCAGAGGTCTTTATCTGCTTAAGGAGCAGGGTCAAAACGCCGTTGGACTCTATTATACTAAATGCGAATTATTTCCTTTGGGGAGGGGAGGATTGGGAAAGGATAATAGCTTATATAGCTTTTTTCTATAATTTAAGATGAACTTTTATTGTGAAGGAAGACTTTATTTTTGTTAGTGGATAAACTAGAATAAAATTGCAAGGTACGCCGATATATATACGAAGAAAAATATAACAGACGAATCATAAAGCAGCATTTAATACGATTTCGCATTTGATTATCTGATTAACCTAATGAACATAAACTGTATTCCATAATCATTTGTTAATTAGCATTCTAAACGCCAAGCACTAGAAAATCTAAAACTCTTTCCAAGGTCATTCAGTTTCTTTGAACAATTCCCAGCTGTAGAAGTAAAACCACACCCACGGAAGTTCCGAGCTCAAATCCGTTTCAAGGAAAAAAAAAAAAAAAACTCTGAGATTGATCTTAGCAAAAAAGGTTAGACTTTTCTAGTGTATTTACAAGTTATATCTTCACGTATTGTACATACTGTGCGTTTATTTTAAAGTTGACTATAAAGACCGAAAACGATTATTATTTAGTTCTAAAAAGCTCTGGTAAGCTTAAAAACCTGTGCAAGTTGAAATAAATTTTCTTATTTGGTTCCAACCGTATTGACTCGTAGTCCATTAGTCCTCGAGGTCTAGTTGTTAAATAGACCTTTCTCAAATTCGATTGAGTGACCACGAAACAATGCTTCCAAGACGATACGAAGCTTGATGTTTTCATACATTTACTGCATCTAAAAAAATCAGAAAGTATTGGGGGTGGGGGGACAAGGCGGTCCTGAACAAAAGTACAACATAGACACAGGGTAGTTTAACGCACTTTAACTCAGCCTCATTTAAATCTTCCCCAGATCATGAATATCCTATAATGGATCTTGTGGAACAGAATAGAGGTATATTTAATAGCTTAGGTTCGGTAAGTTATTGGTAGGTTTTCATAATCAGTGACATAGGACGATGGTTTGCAACGTAACGTAACGTAACGTAACGTAATGTAATGTAAGGATGGATAGGTTGTAGGTAATTTGAAACACCGTGAATAAAAACGAGTTTACTTAACTGACGTTTCGGACGTTAGTCCTTCGTCGGAGTAAAAGGATGTAATGTAATGTAATGTTATGTTATATTTAACATTTACAACTCGCAAATTCTATATGAATATGATCAAATGCGCGGGACCGCCATTTACGTGGTCATCCGAGCCATGGATGACCAGGTTTGCATAAGGTACGATTCAATGCCTTCGAAACTTACTATCACCATGCACTGGGAATAACTTGAACACCTTGCACAGCTAAGAAGCTGTAAATCTAGAACCGATTTCAATAGTATTCTTGGTTTTCACGTGACGTCACAGCCGTCATATTGGCGCACAGTTAACAAAAGATTTCTCATTAGCTTCTATTGTTATGTACACCAACATGGCTGTCATCCCTTTTTTGTTTTATTCCCAGTAAGGAATGAGTGAAAACCAAGAATAGGATCGGACAGAATCATACAGACATTGCCGGATTAACTCCCAACTGATTTACAATTATTCCAATATACTAACCTGATTAATTTATCATCATTTCATGACAGCCACTAACTTATCCATACAATAACTATATAACTGCAGATGTCGACTATTAAATAGTTAGTATGCCCAAATTTGTTAGCGGTTGTGCGAATAGGACTTATCCAATCCAATTTAGAGTTTTCAATTTTTTTTATATTCTATGTTTTATTTTGTTCATTTGATCTTTAATAAACTTTTATTTCAGCATTCTTACGTACTTCTAATGATATTTCCTATTTCCACAACGTGCAAGATTCTATTCAAAATTCATACAAGAAGAACACACCCGCTCCGCCAATAACATCAAGGGCAGTAGAAATTCCTTATCTGATACATTAGGCTTGAAACCATTAACAAACTTTCCTAAAATTCTAAATATCAAATAGAAAATTGGTAACACTTGTGGTTGAGTCTTGTCACTTGATTAAAGGGATTGCAAACTTTTTCTCTTTCAAAAATTACAAATTTTTTGCATATTACATCAGTACTGATATTACTTGATAACAATGATATACGAATAAAACACATATATTGATTTAATTTTTAAGTATCCTTAAAACGATGTTCGTGATTTTGCATTCCACTGCAGTCTCGCTCTCCAATATTTCAAAGCTTTACAGTAAATGTAAGGTTGTTTTCTGGCAGTTCCAAGTAAAATGAAAAGTAAGTTTTTCACATTACAGTCACTTTTATTGAATATTGTATCATCGGATATGATTTTAGTAGGACGAAAATCTATATTGCAAAACCGTTCTAGAGGTGAATGCTATAACGTGTAAAATGGCAGATATCCAACTTGCAGGCCATATCCAACATATTCAGCTTTTATTGAAGCCAATAAAATAGTGTGCAAAAAATAGGATTGGATCTAGCATCAATAATTTTGAGAAAAATGTTTTAAAAAGGAAAATAGTAATGATAAATGTCATATTTGGTTTGTTTGGTTTATAAATATATTGATACAACATTTTTAGACGCAGATTTGAATTGCGTTTGACATCTCCCAAAGCGGGATGGGTCGAACTTTACGGCACATATACGACAAATACTTGTAATTAAAATTGTCCTTTTTGCTGCAAAAATGTCATTTGTTTTTTGTTATATTTTGTTAATCTAACCCAATATATTAGATAAAAATTCGAATAATTGTTTTAAAAATAATTTTACGTTTTTGTACGAATTATGAAGACTAGTGCTGACGTCAGCGTCCACAAAGTTACTCGGAAATTTGATTGATGAGAGAGTAGGGTTTATATTTAAGTACTATTGATAACTAGAAATTTGTAGAATATATATGTAGATGGACATGACACAAAGAAAACCAGTGGAAAATTAAAGTTTATATTTTTAGAATGCTAATACAAGCAAAAGAATAGTCCAGGCAATTAAGGATAAAAATAAACTCTGATAACAAGATGATTTTCATCTAGATTTCATTCGAAGGGTTTTTTTCCTCTTAGTTTCTGCTAATCTTTATAATGAACAACAAAGTATTATATTTTTGTCAAAGTTTTGAAATACTCGTAATTCAGTACAAGTCACTAAGAAGCTTATAAATCCTTCTTTGTCAACACTTTCTTACAAGGTTACGCGTGAGAGCAAAACTCCTAATTCCCAGCGCACATGTAGCTTATGACAGCGAGTTTGATAAATTACTTTCTAGGAACTAATTCAAGGTCGTTGCAGATGGTTGAGTACTGCCCATGACATCCTAAGCGCAAAGGAATTTATTTCGTTTGTCAAAAACTTTCTTTCGTTCCCATAATTCGCATGGCTTTAGGTAAAAATAATTAAAACACGATTTTTTAATATCTTTATAAATTGATTGTTTCTACGCTTATCAGGCTCTTTGACAGCTTGTCAGATTAGTAATGATTTTTGGAGTGTAAGATCTACAAATCTGGTCGCGATTGTACCAATCCATCTTGTCATTTTTCCTTGGTACATTATGGATAATACCTGAATAGGATGATAGTCAAGAAGTGTCAGTCTTGCTTCCTGTATTGTGAGCACGAGGTCCGGCCCAAAACACAGCCAGTGATATTTATATCGATGCTAAGCTGACAAGCAAGACAGTTTCTTTAGGTTAAATAATGTCTTGATCCACTCTTATCTTTTTCAAACATTTTTAACATTTCTGAAGTGATGCTGTCACATGGTCTTTCCGAGTGTGCTGCAAGGGAAGGTTTCTTCGACAAAAGCTTCCTTTTCACATTCCAGGACACATCATTAATGCATTCCAAAACATCGAAGCAAATCAAGAACCTTCGACCTAGTTTTTCTTCACCTGCAACAAAATAGTTATTCTTAATTTTTCTTAATTTTGTTGTGGAAGCTTAGAAGCCTTTTATAAATTGATAAAGAGCTCAACATTGAATTAGGTGGATAGCTGGATAACAGCTATAAAGATTATACGCAAGTCATCCTCCATTATCTTGGTATCAAAAATAGCCCAAATAAAACTTTCCATAGATTGTTCAACTAGATAGACGGACTTAAAGATGATTTAGACCATCAAGAGAAGGTGAACGTTTCGATCACTAAGGTGTGGTGGCATGATAATGTAAACAAGTGTCGTGGTCATGACACGATAGCAATCAAGGGACAGAAGGCTATATTGTCTATGTACTGGTTTCTTGCACTGGTAGACTTGTTGCAATTGTATCGTCGCCAGAGTTGCTAGCATACAAGGTAACTGTCGCGACAACTTATGATAAAGATGGATTTTACATCAGAAACCTCCTTAAGGCAGGAAACGCTAATCCACCAAATCACTATTGTTATTGTCAAACTGACGTCCCAATGCTTCTGTGTTATTGGCTCCAGCTCACTTCTCATCAGTCATTTTTATGTTCTTGGAAAGGCCAACTGATAGGGAAAGAACATTATATCTTGTTTGGACATTTTTAAAATTAAAATGTGGTGACCTCTTTAAGACTATGAAAAACGTTACTTGTCTTCTATTAAAGTCATATCAATAAAAGTTGACGATTATTACTTTGTTGGGTTGGATGAGACATTACTTGTCAATCTTGCTGAGCTTTGTGTATCTCCTTGCACTAATCCAAAATCGTATAGCTTAGTTCTTTATGTGAGCTTGACAATTTTGTCCATCTAGTACCAAAAATGCGATAAAGATTGTTTTTTGGCGCCCTCATCTAAAATAATGGTTCTGCATGATTTCTTTAGAAACCAACTAAAGGTGTTAGTATAATGATTAGAAGTCTCTTTTACAGTACTGTTTAACACCTAGCTTGGTTATCATGCGTGTTTTAAAGACTTGGCGGTTTTGTACGGCGAACGGCCAAATGCGAGCTCAAGTAGCTTTGCTCGGAAAGAAACCGCGAGCACTTTTGTACATATATTAACGTCAGGCCAACTATCGATTGAGTCTCGATGTTTTCGTTGTGTTTGTGTCGAGAATAAAAGCCATGCTTAAAACGTTACAACCATAGGTTTTCAAGGGATCAAAAAGTCAAAAATTTTGATTTTAATCTTTGTTCTAAATACTAAAACGTCTTTTAGAAGACAAAGCCTCTGACAGGCACTCTAATTACTCTTACGGATTTTCGTCTGTTCTTACGTGAAGGCATTGCCAAGCTTAAGATCACTTATCACAGTTTAAAACCTGATGAACTTGCAAAAGATACGCGTGTTTATCTGAACTTTACATTAGCTAGTGATCCCAGATACTGTCGGTAGTCCTACCAGAAGCTAAGACATTTTAGGGACATTTTACTAGTTATTCTTTAGGGTTAATCTTGGGCTGTTGATCTTTGATTCAGATTCAGAGTGATTTAAAATTTCAAAAAACAAAACAAAAGAAAAAAAAGTTGGCTAAAACTGTTTTCAGAGTTTTTGATAGTGGCTATGATAGGGAATGAGGCGGAGAATCTCACTTCTTTGAGGAAAGGTTATCATACTGTACACCAATGAAGCGGCATCCGAACATAAAGACAGTTAATGTTTTTCGTTGTTATTTTGATGTTACAGTTTCTAGGCAAATTTTAAAAATACTTACTGGTAGACTAGTATGCGTGTCAGAAGCGCTTAATCTACTACATAAAATGAGTGAGTGAGTGAGTGAGTGAGTGAATGGATGGATGGATGGATGGATGAATAATTAAATTAATTAAATAATTAAATAAAATAAAGAGAAACAGAAAGATCTCAGTCATTCAGTATAGCGTTTGAGTGAACATAGAGCAAGCCAACATAAGCATAATATCTATGTATTTATGGATCTGGAAAGTACTGAACACACCCAAATGTGATTAATGAGATTGACTTTTATACTGACCATGTTTGTATGGGACATGGGGTACTGAAGGGGGGGTTACCCTTCTCATTGATCTATTTCGCATGATACCAAACATTATATTACCTAAATGTCTTTATAAACAAATATTAATGTTTTTATCGAATGGTTTTAATGGTTTAAGTAACTATAAGTATCACACGATTTGACTTATCGAAACAAACTAAATCAGTAAAGAAAACAAGCGAGAAACCAGTTTAAGCTGCGCCAGTGTAATACACAGAAAACGATTCTCTCTCCGAACAATGTGACTAGATGTTAATCTTGCTTATATCCCCCATTGCATCAGTGGTCCGATATGGTTATAAAAAAGACAAGAGATTCCAAATGATTTTTACAAATGGGCTCACTCGATAAAAATCTCACCAAATAAAATTGAAAAAAATATCATTTTTACTGCTTTGTTGCATAGAAAGACTTAACGTATAAATTCCAGTTAAGAACTCTTAACAAGTGCTCAAGCAATGGTCAGTATTGGTAGATTATCCAGCAGACTTTTACTGGATTGAAGCTAACCCCTGATTCGAACCTCGCTTGAGTGACATTCAATAATTCTTTATTATTTTCCAAACAGGGCGTGTGAGTTTATATTGTGATTATTATAAACCGCTTTATATGACTTCTACTTACCGTCAAAGTGACCTTAAGATTCTGAGAATATAATGTCCAACACATTTGTCGTAGAGATCACTCAGTTCTGTTTGCTCAACAAATAATTAACTGCTGAACTATTTTGGAATACAACCATGTTCATTATTTAAAAACTCCGATCCGGTCCCTGTGTTGAGAGAGTTGCAAACAAGGTAAGAACCTCTTGGTCCAGGATACAATCAGTATGTGAAACAATGACGGAAGTTTAAGAAGAGGATGAAATCAAGCATAAGACAAAAATCAAGGGAAAAAACCTCTGTGGACAAATACTGAGAAAAAATCTCACAAAAAATCTCGGTGACGCGTCAGACGGTCCATGAATTATACCCAGACCCAGAATAGAACAGGCTAACCTTATGCAACCATTCAGTTTGTTTTAATACTAGTTATAAAGTAAAATGTTGGAAGCTGTTTAAAGAGGAACAAAGTAACGACAGATCTTAAGTAACATGCGATAACAGTCAGTTGAAAAAATGCTGAACTTTACTGTTGTTTAAGTAAAAATAAAACTGAAAATAAAATAAAATAAAATTTTCTGTCTGGCTGCATCTGATTTTAACAATCTTTTGTTGGACAATGATTTGTATTGTCAGAACACTTCGTACTGTACAAGTTTGCACATGGCCGTGAATTCAATTACAGAAAGAACTTCGAAATGCCGCAACTCTGATTAAATTAGAAAACAACATTTGCCATCGTTCAGCTTCCTTCTCTTTTCATTAACAAGGCTATTGATTTATTCTGTTTTATGTAGCCGACAGACCAGATTTAATTTCACAAGCAACAAAACCTATGTTTGCTCAAATTGACTGAGTAAAAAGCCCGAAATGAAGAGAGTCACGACCGGTAAATTGTTTGCGAAGGTTATTAAATTGCCCATGGTGTTCAGCTTGGATTGGCGACTTGATTAAAGTTTGCATTTGTTCATTCGATGTCCTCGCAAATTGTCTATAGCAAAGTCAAGTATTTTTAAACTTAAGCTAACTTTAAAATTGCCTTCTATTTATATAGCACTTAGGGAATAGCGCTAAAGAGTTCTTCTCACTAGTCTATCTTGGTTTACATTTATAGTAGTGCTTCAACTCAACTATACGAGGCAACCTTTATTTCAACTTCTTCAAGTTGATAGAATCATTTCTTTTAAGCGCGGTTTATCCACGTACGACCAGTGGTGAAACCTGTTATTTCAATTAGAACAATACTTAAATAAAATACTCATCGCCTGAGCATTTTTTCCCAATGTAACCGGAAATGAGCAGGCGGTAAAACTGATCGTGAATGTGCCGAGTTTTTCATTCAAATGCTAATCTTAAAAAAAGGGTCAAACATTACAGTAAGTCATGCAAGAAAGCGGCGGTCTTGAACCTTTGAAATCACCTCAAAAACATAAACGACTTTTTCTTATGGACACCACTTAATTTCCACTAAAATAATTAGTGAATAGTCATGATACTAAAAAAAAAAAACAACCTCGCCTCCTTCCCACCACCAATGGCCGCTGCGGCCTTCAGTATTAATTCAGGAATCCCAAGAGGCAATAAAAACCAAAGAATTTAAGACAATAGGCTTGATGCGTGTGTCCATTGTCTTGCCATTATCCAACACCTTACATCAAGTATCTATCATTTGACATAGAGCAGTGCAAGGCTTGTGCTATCCCGAGATAGACTAACCTCGAGGGTATCCCGAACGTAAAGTCGTCAAGCGACAACATCGAGCTCGAAATACCATATCTCAAGTGAGCTTTACCCTGTTCGGACCTCAGGTAAGAATTCAAGACTTTTTGTGAATTAAGTCATTTCATTTCTCTGGTCCAACGTTATTCATCGTCGTTTGGATTCAAATGTTAGCCCATCCGATCGTTCCACTGACTTTATACAAATCCCTTTGCGACTAAGCGCGTAGTTCACAATGCGACGTCAACTTCGAATACGGATGACTCACAATCTGTCGCTAAAACTGAATAAAACCCTAATCCTTGGGCATTGTACGCAAACTATGAAAGACCTAGATAATCGTTCGTTCTTTTATTAAAGCTATTAGACGATGGTGTCAAGAAACGGTCGATTTAATTCTCGTTTAGGAGCGTTTCCAGGCGATTTTGCTGTAACCGGATTAGAAGTAAATCTGAGGACCTACGGGGTTTCGTTGAGGCTTATCCTCCAAAGCCAGCGAGTGAATGTTTGGTATACACACATGAAAGATGAACCAAAGCATTATGGTTGATAAACCACGTAAGACAATTGAGCCAATTCAGCTGACTTTACTTACACATCAACACAAATCAAGACTTCACACATTCTGTGGATACGGCAGCAGTATTCATGGTGTGAACACACGACACACCACAAAAA